>UNPR01000036.1:0-273566 GCA_900536425.1 Hymenoscyphus linearis | reverse complement strand
GATGCTCGGTAGAGGGGAAGGGGGGCGGTCAGCAGCCCCCTTCCCCCCCCTGATATAGGGGGTAGGGGAGAGGGTGGCGCCTCGGGAGTACATCCCCACGAAAGGAAATATACGCTTTAGTGTACAGGAGAAGTAATCAGGTCGTTTAGAACAAAAAACCTGATTCGATAAAAAAGATGTGTTTGAGATATATATATATATATATATACTAACCAACCATCTAATATCTCTCCTTTCTATCAAAAGATAAGACTGATGTGAAGTTGGAAAACGGGAGTCGAATAGTTTTAGGGTATCTCGGGGAAGGGGAAGGGGGGAGATATAACTTTGGTTTGTTATGGGCAAGTGGGTTTCCTAGACTTCAATTTAATGCCAGCATATAGGTGAAATGATCTGAATTCTTTTACTTCGATGGAGGTTTTGTTGTTGGATGTTTTGTCACTCTCTTTAAAGGTTTTCTAGAAGAATCTGAATTTATATAATTTAAGGAAAAGTTCGCTGTCGGGAAAGGGATTACTGTCGTTTTTGCGTAGTACAGGCATAATAATCTCGAAATTTACGAAGCTTTACAAACACCACTGTAGATATCAAGTAAAGAGCGGGTCCTAGGACAACCCTCGAAGTTTACGAGGTATATTGGATTGTTCACCTACCTAGGTTAAACGGTATCAAAGAGGTTTAGGCGATTCTCAATCTCTGTTTTAAAACTTCCTTGCAATCACGTTATCCTTTTTTCAGAACGTAAAGCTTTCTACTCTTAACGTAACTAAGGCTCTGTTCACTCAGAATGTTGGACCTCAATATGCCAAGTAGACTACACCTATTTTGGACGATATTTGGTCTTAACATCGTGTGGATCTGATCTATAACGTTCGGCATCTAGAATAGCTTTCCATAGAATTCCACAATTCCATTCTACCTAGAATACTTCTAGAGGCCTCTTAAATGGAATCATTCCTTCTATTACACAGGCTCTAGAATTCTATGGAAAAATGGAATTCTATATAGGCGGTGAGGATACAATTAGACTCATTAGAGAGTAGGATTTTATATGAAGTATAGTGGTGAATTATATATGTACGGTAGTGAATTATTTGTGTGCGATACGATTACCTACCTAGGTGTGAGGGCTCGAGGCTCAGGTGAATGTAGTCACGTGTGGGTTATAGATTGAATGTGGTTACGTATAGGTTTGTAGATTGAATGTGGTTACATGTAGGTTTGTTAACTCGCTTAGTGAATATTGTTTTAGATGTTGTTATAGATAGAGCTTCCCTAATTAGCCTAATCGGGTATAGCGTAGATTCTTTGTTGTAGACTATAAATAATAGCTAGCTCTAGGACTTTCTTAGAAGGCTTACGATTAATCTTAACCTTATTCTAGAGTAGTCTTTTGTACGCTCCTAGTAATTCCCTAATATATTAATCGCCTTCTTCCGAATCGAGTTCGACCTAACCTAGTCGTCGTACTCGCTATATCTATTCCTCCGAATACAACTTATGACGAGTTCAGTGCTCTATTAGCTACGGCTTCTAAGCATTCCGACCTCGTTACACTCTACAACTTTAATAACAATTAGTTTATTCGAGTGTTTACCGACCTTACTACCTCCCTTCGACAATTATAAACTAACGCTTAGAATCTCGATGTCTAGAACTAACTTTACCTTAATAAGGTTAGTACACTTTAGGCACAGATCTAGGGACTTATTAACCAATCTAATTAAGCCGCGGACCTCTAGGACTAAGTTACAGGCCTTTAAAGCCAACTTTAGTCGTATACCGATTAGACCAATTAGGTTACGAGTCTTTAGAACTATATTATAGGCCTCTAAAGCTAACTTTAGTCGCGTACCGATTAGACCGATCAGGTTACGTATCTTTAGAACTAGGTTACAGGTCTTTAAGACTAAATTAGGAATTACTAAAGCTATTAATAGCTCTCTACTACTAGTCCCTCGGCTACTTAAGCCTAGATTACGGGTCTATAAAACGACGTCGCTGCTCTTTAGCTTCACCTCTAGAAGTTAAATACAAGTAGTTATACTAGTGGTAGTAGTTCCTCGAAGCGCTACCGAGATCCTCTCCCTTTCGGTAGCAAAGACCGACACAAGCCTTACAATCTACGAAGCTTTCTTTAAGATGTTAAGATTAAGCTAAGTATAAATGCTAATTAGTAGTCCTCTAAACCCGAGCGTATAAAGTATATACTCGGTTACTTAGAAGGAAACGTACGCCGACACTTTAATAGATATCTTACTCCTAATACCGCTTTTAAGGCACCTATAAGTTCTATCTTATAGATGTTCGAGTACTTAATATCTACTTATAGTAATAAGTTTAGCCGAGACACTATAATAAAGCTACTCTTAAACGGGAAATAAGGATAGCGCGACACTATCGAATTCTTACTTAAGTAGGTTGGTTTAGTATTAGAAGCTTAGGCGGAAGGATTTACTATAATAGGCATTTTAAAGGCCGCCCTTTACCCCGAAGTACACCGTTAAGTCTTAAGCGGAGGCGGTTATTTAGAGAATATCGAGTTAGACGATATAATTAAGTTAGTTAAGAATACTTATAACACTTACTTAGCCGCTTTAGGACCCGGTTACACTAAGAAAGGTGCTACTGTTATAGTAGTCCTATAATCTACTCGGTCTATTCCCGCCGCTACTACTGCTACTAATAGTGACCCTATATAAATCGACGCTACTAAGATTAGTACTACTAAGCCTATTTAGACTTAGAAGTTTATTAATAAGAGACGAATTTCGTATAACTAGGACGAACGCGACGCTCGCCGAGAGTTCTAGCTTAAGAACAATTTATACTTCTACTATTCTAGCGACAAGTATATAAAGACCGCCTACCTAGCTTTAAAAGTAAAGGAAGATAAGAAGAAGGAGGAAGAGAAGAAGTTAAACGAGGGAAAAGCCTAGTCTCTAGTAATAGTCGCCCCTAGAGACGTCGAACAAAGAAGAAGATAAACTTAGTATTATTATTACTAGAGGAAAGATAAAAAAATATAATAGAGATTCTATATAGGTTATTAGATAAGAATAAGAACCTAACTTTATCTATATACTCTCTACTTAACTCTAGCGCTTTTATTAAATGTTTTATTAATTCTAATTTTACGTAAAAATAAGGATTCTTATTATACCCTCTCTCCCGACCTCGCCGATTATAAACTGTTAATAGTACCCCCTTATCTACTAGGGATATTACTTACGTCGCTGTCCTAGACCTTTAAGTCGGTAAGTATATCGACCGGGATTAACGATTCTATATTACTAAATTAGCCTCTTATAAGGTTATTTTTAGTAAACCCTAGCTTTCGAAATATAATCTAGTAGTAGATTAGAAAGCTAATAAAATCACTTTTATATTAACCTTTTATACTAAATCCTACCTCCCTAAAGGCTTAACTAAGTTAGTTATACCTATATAGGACTTATACGCTTATGTCCCTCGCCGAGTTAGTACTACTATATTCTAGACTCTTATAAAGATAGACGATTCTAAGGTTTTTAGCCTCTCGATTTATAAAATAGACTAGCGCCTTAAAGTCTTAGGCTATAAACCCGAACCTAAACTTAACGACGTTGACGCTCGTCTTTATTTAGCTCGAATAGACGACGGTATATTAGGCTACAAACGTACCTTAAAGTTTATAGACTAATATTTAAGCGAAGGCTCTCGCTAAACCCCTTTTACCTATATCGAGGATAAAGACGTTCCTATAGACTCTAATATACGATTTATTAAACAACGCGCCGCTTCTATATACCTCGCCGGGGTTAGTATAGATGATATTTAGAAAGCCCTTTACCTATAAAAGGCTATCGACATAGAACTACTTCTACTAGGCTATTTAAAACTATTCCTCCCTATTTTTAGCTAGACGGATACTAACTCTTTACTACCTTATCGTAACTACGATATTTACATCAAGCTAAAGGAGGGAGTAAAACCCCCTTATAGACCCCTTTATAATATGTTGGCCGACGAACTTTTAGTACTCTATAAATACCTTAAGGAGTAGCTCGATAAAGGATTTATTCGTACTAGTGTTTTACCTACTACTTCTCCTGTCCTATTTATTAAGAAGCCTAGTAGCGGCCTCCGGTTTTACATAGACTACCGACGGCTTAACGACCTCTCTATTAAGAATCGGTACTCTATCCTACGGATTTAGGAGACCTTACAACGCTTGAGTAGAGCTAAGTACTTTACTAAACTTAATGTTATTACGGCTTTTAACTATATCCGAGTTAAGAAGGGTGACGAGTGGCTTATAGTATTTAACACTCGTTACGGCCTATTCGAGTCTCTTGTTATACCCTTTAGGCTGACTAATACGCTCGTAGTTTTCTAGGCCCGAATTAATAAAGTTTTACGTCCTTTCCTAGATATCTTTTATACTACCTACCTAGACGATATTCTTATATTCTTAGACAATTTACTCTCCTATCGTTCTTATATAAAACAAGTCCTTACTACCCTTTAGGAAGCCGGGTTATAGTATAATATTAAGAAGTGCGAATTCGAAGTCACTAGTGTTAAATTCCTCGGTATAATTATTACTATAGACAGCGTATAAATAGACCTTAAGAAAGTCTCTACTATTGTTAACTAGTCTACTCTGTCTTACCTTAAGGACCTCTAAGCTTTTATCGGCTTTATAAACTTTTACCGACGCTTTATTAAGAGGTTTAGTAAGATAGTTAAACCACTTAATCTTCTCTCTATCTATAGTGTTCGGTAGGATTAGAATAAAGTATATAATATAGCGTTTTAGACTCTAAAAGACGCCTTTATTTTAGCACCTATTTTAGTTTATTTTAACCCTAAGAAGGAGATTGTTATAGAATATAACGCCTCGGATTATATTATAGCTATAGTCTTGTCCTAGTAGTACAACAGCGTTCTTTACCCTATAGTATTTATATCTAAAACCTTCGACCCGGCGGAATATAATTACGAGATTTACGATAAGGAGCTATTAGCTATTTTTCGTACTTTCGAAAGTTAGAAGTCCGAACTATATAGTACAGCTTATCCTATTATAGTAATAACCGACCACTCTAATTTAAAGTACTTTATAATAATAAAAGACTTATCCCGGCGACAGGTTCGCTAGAGCGAGTTTCTCTTAGAATTTAACTTTATTATTAGCCCTCGGAAAGGAGCGAAGCATTAGAAGCTAGACGCTCTTACTCGACTCTCCTAGGACCTTCCTAAGGATAGCACCGATCCCCGTCTATAGTACTAAAAACAAGCACTCTTAAAGCCTCAGAACCTACTTCTCCTGTCCCCCGCTAAGTTAGACGATAATAAGACGGACAATTATAAATTTATAAGACTCTTTAAAGACGGGTATAGTATAGACGAGTCTAGAACTAAGTTAGACCCCTTTTAGAGACGAATTAAGACCGAGCTTAATTAATAAGATCATACGCCTTACTCGAAGGAAGTCTCTTTGTCTAAATATACAATTAAAGATAATAGACTTTATTTCTAGGACCGTCTTTATGTCCCCGATACGGAACTCTAAGTATAGCTCCTACAAAGAGCTTATAATTTCGTTAAAAGTGGCCACCCTAGGAAAGATAGGCTACTCGAGTTAGTCTCTCGGTTTTACTAGTAGCCTTGTGTCTCCTCGGATATCGAACAGTTTTATAAGGCCTACGAGAATTGTACTCGGAACAAGCTATCTTAGCTTAAATACTAAGGAGCTCTAAAACCTTTACCTATACTAACTTAGCAGTAGAAGGACCTCTCTATAGATTTCGTCGGGCCGCTTAAAGAAGTAGACGGCGCTAATTCTATTATAGTAGTTTGTAATAGACTTATAAAGGATCGTCACTTATTCCCTTATTATAGTACTATAATAGCCGAAGACTTAGCGCGGTTGTTTCTTTATATTTAGAAACTCTATAGCCTACTAGATTCTATTGTCTCCGATCGTGGCTTACTATTTGTAGCTACGTTTTAGAAAGCCGTTTATACTAAGCTTTAGATTAGTGTCTAACTCTCTACTACTTATTACCTAGAAACGGATGGGCAGACCGAAATCGTTAATAAGGCTCTTAATCAGTTCCTTCGCTAGTATGTTAGTTTTATATAAGAAAATTAGGTAGAATTACTACCTATAGCGGAATTTTCTATGCGGAACGTAGTTAATAGTTCTACTAGTATATTACTATTTTTCGCTAACTATAGCTACTACCCTCGGATAAGCTTCAGACCACCTATTTTAGTACTAGCTACAGCCTCTCGGCCTGTTAAATTAAGCGCGAAGCAAGGCTCTAGCTTTGTCTATAAAATAGAGGATATCCTAGGCCACCTACGTACTAATCTTTTAGCCGCTCGAGATAAGATAGAACAGTTCGCTAACGAGACTCGAGCTCCTACGCTAGCGTACCGAGTTGGTAACATAGTGTTACTAAGTATAAAAAATCTTACTTCTATACGCCCTATACTAAAGTTCGACTCTAAGTTTATTAGCCCGTTCCGAGTACTCTAAGTAGTTAATTCTCACTCGTATAAGCTAGAATTACCTTTCGAATTAGAGGAAATCTATCTAGTATTCTATATTAACCTATTACGACCCGCCGCGGGTATTCCTTTACCTAGACAGGTTAACCTACCTGCCCTACCTATTACTATTAACGTCGACGGTAACGTCTTATAGGCTGTTAATAAGATATTAGACTCTTAAAGAGTCGACGGCGAATTCTAGTACTTAGTTCGGTAGAGAGGTTACGATCCTAACTCTAACACCTAGGAACCTTTATATAACGTTGTCTCTTTAGCTGCCTTGTCTATTACCGTATTTAAGAAGCGGTTCCCTCGGAAGGTTAAGCCTACTTATATAGAGATTACTCAAGCTCTCTAGGACCGTATTTAGCCTTAAGACGCTGATTTATAATATATTTAATAGAGTAAGGGGGGACTATATATAAGGGTACAAAGCTTAGGTAAATATAGTTACGTACGGATTTAGGTTATCGATTAAATCTAGTTACATATAGGATTGTAGTTATAGATAGAATGTGGTCACGTGTAGGTTTGTTGACTCGCTTAGTAAATATTGTTTTAAATGTTGTTATAGATAGAGCTTCCCTAATTAGCCTAATCGGGTATAGCGTAGATTCTTTGTTATAGACTATAAATATTAGCTGGCTCTAGGACTTTCTTAGAAGGCTCGCGATCAATCTCAACCTTATTCTAGAGTAGTCTTTTGTACGCTTCTAGTGATTCCCTGACACCTTATAGACAATCTACTTAATTACCTACCCTAATATATTGTCCGCCTTCTATAAACTAATACGATCGACATAGTCGTCGTATTCTAATATAGCTAATCTACCGCTAAAACACTTCGAGGCTAGCGACCTTTACAACTATCGCGACGACCTACGAGCCCTCTCTAAAGCCGCGACCTAAAATCCCTAGGTCTTCTAGTAGATATTTAAGGACATTATCGAGGGCTTAGAGGCTAAAAGACAAGGACGCGCGGAAGCCCTTCGAGACGAACAAGAAGTAAAGGAAGACACTTAGAAGCTCTAGAATAAGAATACGTAACTCTATAATTAACTAGTTGTACTTTAGAACTAGAATAATACTCTTAGAGCTTAACCCGCCCTAGCGAATACGTCTTAACAAGTACTTATTACGCGTTCGCTAGTATACCTAGATCCTATTAAATTTAGTAGTATACTTCGATCTCCTTCTAACTTTTATAGCTACCTTATTAGTACGAGAATTAAGCTTTAACAGAACTAGGATTAGTAGACTACTAAGACCGACCGTATGAACTACGTTTTAAGTACTCTTAAAGGTAAAGCACGTAAGTATATTAACCCTTATATTAATGAGCTCGGATAATTCGGCCTAGCTTTATAATCTATTAACGACATCTTTACTACTTTAAGTAACACCTTTAGTAATCCTTATTTATAAAGTAATACCTTCAACAAGCTCTATAAGCTTTAACAAGGTAATATAAGAACTAGCGACTTCCTTACTAATTTCCTATCCCTCTATATAGTAGTACATTCTTAAGGATATAAAGCCTACACCTTACTATAAAGTACCTTAGATTCGAGAGTTGCTAATCGCGTTTTATAGAACCCCCTCTATAACGACAGACTCTCTCTTACGAGCTTAGCTACCCTTATACGAGACGCCGACTATATCTACCGTCACGTTTTTAGCGAGAATTTTCTTAATAAGAAGCCTGCTAGTAGTATACAACCTATTCTTCTACCTACTCCTGTCTCTATAGTAGAACCTAGTGACCCTATAGATTTAGATGCTCTAAGGCTAGGTAGTAAGGTAATTTAGACAAAGAAGGATATCAAGGATAAGAAGCGCGCGAATACGCCAGAGGAGAAGAAGGCGCGAAAGGAATACTAGACTAAGTATAACTTATACTTCTACTACGACTCTCCTAACTATAATCTAAAGACTCCCTGTCCTAAATTAGAGAAAGCGAAAGAGGTAAAGGCGAAGAAGGATAAGGCGGGAAAAGTATAGTCTTTGGCGATAGTCGCCGTTAGAGACGTAAAAGGAATAAGATATTAAGGCTCTCTATATTAGAGGAAAGGTAGAAGAACGTTATAGAAGTCCCCTATAAAGTAGTTTACAAAGATTCTACGAATACTAACAACCTATATATTACTTCTACTACTTATTGTATACTTAATTCTAGTGCCTTAGCTTAACACTTTATTAATTCTACCTACGTATAATAAAATAGATTTATTTTTAAACTACTCGCTCGGCTATAAAGTCTTTGTATTATAGACAGACGACCTTCTATTATAGGTGCTATTATATATACTATTACTTTAGATTTAATTATTAGTAAGTATCTCGAACGTTAGTAGCGGTTCTACGTTACTACGCTAGTATCTTACAATATTATTCTAGGACAGCCTTAGCTAGCTCTTTACAATCCGAACGTAGACTAGGCGAGACGAGTCATCGACTTTTATTCGAGGTTTTATAAAGCTTACTATATTCTAAAAAGACTAGATACTATATAAGTTACTTATATAAGAGAAGAGAATCGAGTACTACTGCCGCGGAAAGTAGGCGCTACCGCTTTCTATACGCTTATAAAGACTTATAGAGTTAAGGTGTTCTCTCTATCCCTCTTTAAAATTAATTAGCATTTATAGAAGTCTAAGGTAGTTTTAGACAACTCTTTAGTTAAAGAACCTTATTAGATCTGTCTATACAATAATCTTAATAGCCCCTAGCAGATAGAGCGTATTCTATAAGAGGATTCCTTTTTATCCCTACCTAACTTACGTTGAACTCGACAACAGCGAGCCTCGGAGCTCTATTTACGTAGTATGTTAATAGAGGACGTAGAAATCGCTTTACGACTAAAACTAGTAGTTAATCCTACTTCTCTATTACTATAACACTACTATCGTCACTTACTACTTTTCGACAGAGAAGTAGCTAAAATATCCTACTACTATACTAGGATTACGATCTCTATATTAAACTTAAGCCTAATAAGACTCTACCTTATAGTAAACTATATAATATATCTAAACTAGAGCTTCTAGTTTTATAAAAGTACCTTAAGGAATAGTTAGACAAAGGCTTTATCCGCGCGAGCACTTTACCTGCCGTATCGCTAGTTCTATTTACGAAGAAGCCTGGCGGTGGCCTTCGCTTTTACGTAGACTATCGGCTTCTAAACGACATTACGATTAAGAACCGGTATCCTATTCTACTAATTTAAGAGACTCTTTAACGCTTAAGTAAGGCTTAATACTTTATAAAGCTCGACGTGATCGCCGTATTTAATCGAATTAGGATAAAGGAAGGAGACAAATAGCTTACTACTTTTAATACTAGATATAGCTTATTCGAGTCTCTTATTGTGCCTTTCGGCCTTATAAATGCCCTAGCTACCTTTTAAGCCTAAATTAACGAGGTTCTTTGTCCGTTCCTAGACATCTTTTATACTACTTTTATAGACGACGTACTAGTCTATTCCGATAACCTTTAATCCTATCGCTAGTACGTCTACTAAGTTCTTAATACTCTTTAAGCCGTAGGACTAAATTTAGACATAAAGAAGTGTGATTTCGAAGTATAAGAGGTTAAGTACCTTAGTATAATAATTAATACTAAGAGGGTACAAATAGACCTAGAGAAAGTCTCTATAATAGTTTACTAGTAGACGCCGTCTAATCTTAAGGACTTATAAGCCTTTCTTAGGTTCTTAAACTTTTACTGTCGCTTTATTAAGGACTTCTTATATATTGTTAAACCTCTTAACTTCTTATCTTAGTAAGATGTGTCTTAGTCCTAGGATTTAGATTATAAGTACGTATTCTAGACTCTTAAGCGAGCCTTTGTTTTAGCCCCTATTCTTCGACACTTCGATTATACTAAAGAAGTGGTCTTAGAATGTGACTCTTCGGATTTTATATCTACTATAATACTTTCTTAGTACTTTAATAGCGTTTTACACCCTATTACGTTTATATCTAGGGTCTTTAATCCCGCCGAGTGTAATTATAAGATCTACGACAAGGAGCTCTTTACTATTATACGAGCTTTCGAATCTTAGCGAGCTAAGCTGGCCAGCGTCGAATACTCTATTTTAGTTATTATAGACTACTAGAATCTTAAGTATTTTATAACTACTAAGTATCTTACTCGACGTTAAGTACGCTAGAGTGAGTTCTTGTCTTCTTTCGATTTTATTATTAAAGTGGCCCCTGTAAAAGACCTTGTTAAGCCCGATTCTTTAACTCGCCGCTCCTAAGATTTGCCCTAGGACTCGAACGACCCTCGCCTAAAATGCTAAGACTAGGCCCTACTTAAGGGACGTAATTTAGACCTAGCCTTACGCCTGTCACCTATTTAACTTAATAAGATTAAGGAATCTAATAATTAGAGGGTTACTTATATACTTAAAGAGGGCTATCCTGACGACCCCTTTTAGAAGCGAATATCTACTAAAATAAATCGTGTTAACCGTACCCTACACTCTAAAGAGGTATCGTTATTAGAGTGTCTAATCCGCGATAATCAGTTATACTTCCAAGATCGCTTATACGTTCCTAACACTAGTTTACGCGTATAGCTACTTTAAAAGAGCTACGATTCCGTCGAAAGCGGCTACCCGGGACAAAATAAGCTATTCGAGTTAATTTCCCGCTATTATTAGTAGCTAAAACTTTACTACGATATAGCTTAGTTTTGTAAAGCTTATAAAAATTACACTTGTAACAAGTACTCTCAACTTCGCTATTAGGGCACTCTAAAACCACTCCTACTTCTACTTTAACGTTAGACCGACTTGTCTATAGATTTTATAGGACCTATCGCTTAAGTAGACGGCTTTAACTAGATAATAGTAGTAACCGACAGACTCTCTAAGGACTGCTATATTATTCCTTATAAGACGACTATAACCGCCGCCGACTTAGCTCACGTCTTCGTTCAAGATATTTAAAAGCTCTACAGACTCCCTAGTTTAATTGTCTCTAATCGAGGAACCTTATTTATATCTAACTTCTAGAAAGCTATCTATAAGATACTATAAATTTAGGTACAGCTCTCGACAGCGTACTACCCTAAGACCGATAGCCAGACTAAAATTATAAATAAGTCGGTAGCGAAATATCTTCGACTTTATTTAGACTTCGCCTAGAAGAAGTAGGTATAATATCTTCCTTTAGTAGAATTCGCTATAAGGAATGTTATAAATAGTTTAACTAGAATGTCCCTCTTCTTCGCGAACTACGGTTACTATCCTAGGCTAAGCTTTTTACTACTAAGAGACCTAGATTCTTTATCACTAAAAGAACTAGCTAGTACGTAGTTTATATAAAAGATACAAGAAATCCTTAAATTGCTTCCAACTAATCTACTAGCTGCTCGGGACTCTATAGAATCCTCGGCTAATAATTCGAGAACTCCTACTCCTAACTATCAAGTAGGCGATTTAGTACTATTAAGTACTAAGAATATCCTATCTACGCGTCCTATTCCGAAGTTTGACGCTAAGTTTATTAGTCTATTCCGCGTGTTATAAAAGGTTAACTCGTATACTTATAAACTAGACTTGCTACCCGAACTTAAAGCTATCTACCCAGTCTTTTACACCAATTTACTACGTCCCTCGGCGGGCACTCCGCTCCCTGGCCAGTCTAATCCGCCAGTAATGCCAGTAGTACTTAATAACAGTGGTTAAGAGCTTTAGGCCATCGATAAAATCGTCGACTCTAGGCGTTAGGACGGCCAATTTTAGTATCTTGTTTAGTAGCGAGGTTACGACGAGAGTACCTAGGAACCTCTTAAAAACGTCTTTTTAGGGTCTATATCTCGCGCTTTATTCTATTGTTCTTTTCTAGATAAGTTATAACCTACTTCTAAGGAATTAAACGCTACTCGAACTACTTCGAAGTAGTAGAGTTTTAGTATGTGTTTTAGTATAAGGGGGGGCCTTGTGTGAAGGTTCGATTTCGAGTTTTATGGTGAATGGATTTGCACGTGTTAGTCGCTTAGGTGAATAGGGGTGTTCTAAGTGCGGGGTATAAGCGAAAGTGAATAGTGCTATTGCAAGTGCGGGGTATTCTGGGTTCCGTAGCTATTTAGTTAGTTCCACCGCGAGGAGTCTCCTTCTCTCCTTGCGGACAATCTACTCAATTACCCACCCTGACACTTAGCCAAATGGTATAGAAACCTTCCAGAGGGGGTCCCTGGAATGGAATGGAATGGAATTCTAGATGCCGAACGTTGTTTGTCACTCTCTTTAAAGGTTTTCTAGAAAAATCCGAATTTATAAAATTTGGCTAAAAGTTCACTGTCGGAAAAGGGCTTACTGTCGTTTTCGGGTACTACAGGCATGATAATCTCGAAATTTACGATCCTTTTTAAGAACGTAAAGCTTTCTACTCTTGACGTAACTAAAGTAGTCCTTAAAAGCTTGACCTTAGTACTTTTGTTGAGCAAGGGCGGCATCCTAATTATCTATTATCTTATTCCTTGCCTCGATATTCCTCAAGAACTTGTCGTTAGAGGAAGCTCCTGCTCCATACTCGAGCTCTGTCTTTTATTGTGTACTCAGCGTCAAAATCGCATTCTCAATGGTTGGATTTGGTGTAGAGCTAAAGTTAGTGAATGTTATATACTAGAGTGGATCGGCTCGTTGAGAAGAATAGATTTGTGGTATGTTGCTGACATGCTGTACAGTCGTGTTTACTGTATACGTGTAACCTTGTTACCTGAAGGCTGAATGTGGCTTTGTAGTAGGAGATTAAGTGGATCGCCACTAGGGTCTTTTTGGGAAAATATTGTTTAGATTATATTATTATATTATGTTATCATTGGGATTCATTATTTTTAGAGAGATAACGCAAATAACGCTAGAGCAATAAAGCAAACTCTATCATACATATCGCTACACCAAGCGAAATCTTCAAGCTATTTGTTACAGTACCCTCGGAAATCTTTGGCACTGAACTACCGCTAGCACCTCCACCTCCACCAACCAAACCAAGACTCGACGATGCGTCGCCAGCTAATACCTTAGCCGGAATAGAGGTCTGTGGTGCAGAGACTGGAGAACCATCACTGCTAACCACACTACTAACCAGCGAGTCTTGCGTATGGTTTCTAAACCCGCCAGATTCTAGGACGGGCTTCGGGGTCAGTGACACGAAAACGCCATTCTTCACTCCGGGTACAGAAATCGTCGCTGCAACTGCGTCGGGATACTGGATGACAAGGCCAAGTGAACCATAACTAAAGACAGCATTCTGAAGACTTGACACAGTCGCTGCTTGTCCACCAAGAACAAGAGTCTGACCTTGATATATGATTGTATGGGCATCAACAAGGGGAGTGATCATTGCTGCTCCGTTGCCAGTTGGTATGGTTGGTGGCGTGATGGTTGTCAAGGTTGATGCACCTATTTTGCTAACGACGAGGTTTCCAGCTTTGTCGACTGAGAAGATGGCGGATTCTCTACTTGCACTTCCACTTGGATTCTTGGCTGGTAGTGTGATTGGAGGATTACCTGATTTGAGTGTTGATCCTCCTGGGAGGAGAAAACCTGCTACTGGGGTTTCTGGTCGTGTGATTGTGTGTGCGAATGGGGAATCTAGGGTGCTGACTATTAAGCTTCCTGCTTCGTTGACTGAGTACGCAACTGAGTTTCCGACTTCGTTGATTGGGGACGCAACTGAGTTTTCTGCTTCTTTGACGGAATACGCAACCGGGTTTCCTGCTTCGTTGACCTGATATTTAACCGAGTCTCCGCTGAAGTTGTTGATTGGTACTGTAGTTACTCCACCTGATTTGATGGTTGCTCCTCCTGGAATGATGAATCCTCCTGCTTCATTTCCGCTTCCTCCAATTGGCTTTGGGAATGCTGATATTACTTCTGTGCCGATTACTGCCACTAAAACTGCCGATATTGGTCTTCCTTGCCCTGGTGGAGGATAATTAATCTCTGAGGTTGGAGTGCTCGCTTGATTTGGGTTGCCAGCTTGATTTGGGTTGCTCGTTTGGTTTGGGCCGCCCGCTTGATTTGGGTTGCCAGCTTGATTTGGACTGCCTGCTTGATTTGGACTGCTAGCTTGGTTTGGGCTGCCCGCTTGATTTGGACTGCCAGCTTGGTTTGGGCTACTCGCTTGATTTGTGTTGCCAGCTTGATTTGGACTGCCAGCTTGGTTTGGGCTACTCGCTTGATTTGGATTGCCAATTGGATTTGTGTTGCCCGATGGAGACTCACTTCCTGATTGCGGAAGGTTTGAAGGATTAGGGTCTTCTATTGGATTTCCGTTATTCGAGGAAGGGGCAGCTGCAGGCGGTGCGTTGTTTCCTCCTCCAACAGTGTGAGGTCCATTACCACCAGGTAAAGGCATGCCACTGCCTGAAGACTTTGGATCGGGTTTTACTATAGGTTTCTTCGTGTGAATGGGTGTCCCTGCTGCTGATGTTATTGTGGCCAGACTTGGACTTGGTGATTGTACTGGAACAGCAGGATCAGGGGTAGGAGCAGGAATTGGTGCTGCTGGGGTGCTTGGAAAGAGGCCCGAGTCGAACTGAATGGCATGTGGAGGATCAGGCATGCCATACCATCTTTGGCGATAATTTACACTACATTCTTTCCATGCAGGCTCTGAAAACCAGTCGGCATAATGAGTTTCTCTGACCACAATATATGGATTGCAACGATAGTGTGACCAGTTGGCGTGGCCCATAACATCCTGATAATCGGCATCCCCCTCTTGAGCTACGGAACCATCATCTCTCGTCGCAGGCGTTTCCTTGTCCACAGTAGTCGGGCAATTGTTTTGTAAATGTTCGATTGTAAGTTTTTTGATCTCCCGTATCTCACCTGAGAAGGTCTCATAATTCAGTTTCCAGGGAATGAATTCTTGCGTGAGATCAAATGTACTGATTTGTTGAAGGTCCAGCGGCTGGACGACATTGGTTAATGTGACACCTTTGTCTTGCGCAAGTGTTATGCTTTCTGTCGTCGTATACATCCCCACAAAATCGCAAGTAACGGGGACTTGCCAACGCACGGAGGTAGAATACGACAAGACCATTGACCTTTCTGCGATGTTCTTTGTTTCCCAAAATGTTCTCACTTCTACGTCATGGGCGGTAACTGTGGCCCATGCCATATATACGGATGAAGAAGTACTGGATATTGGTTACGATGTGTACTTCCAATCCTGTGGCGGAGACTTACAATGTTTTGTTATAAAATGAGTCATATATTGTAGAAGGATGTGATATGTTTGCCGTCTTTTTTGGGAAATAAAGCATCTCTGCAGTGGCACAGTCTCTGAGGCCTATTAGTGCTAATAGGAAAAAAAGGGAGACTGGGATGGTCTTCTCACATTTCGCAGATGTAATCATTGCCAACAATATGAGTTGCGTAATAAGCTTTGTTCCTTTCTGATAAGATGGAACACACGGAGGCTGAGGAGCTTAGAAAGTTCATCTGATTGAAAGCATCCAAATCTAAAGATGTCGTTGATGAAATTACAGGTGGACTGGAAATGATTGGTTTTGACGACGACTCTGACGAGTTTGTACTGCGGACGCTTGATGCATTACTAAAACGGGTATCTCTAGGAAAGATTGCAACTCGAGAACCTAATAAAATCTTCCTGTTAGCGTCGTTCAATCCTTCTTTCTTTGCTAGAATATGGACTTGCATTCTACAACAGTTCTGGGGTTGTGAAGGAAGACAAAAAGAAGTGAAAGGCGATGGAACATCATTTTGAAAATCAAATGAACGTGGCTAGAGGTCGTAAAACTGCTAGCATTTCAGAAACTATTTCAGAATAGCAGGTGGGTTTTGAAGTATATAATTCATGAAGGGTTGATTTTGAGTGTTTCGACTGGAATTGTCAAATGGGAGAACTCGAAGACTTTTTGAAAAAAGGTTGCATTCAAGTACTCACCACAAAGGAGGGTCCGTAGCTGAATTGTGGCGGTGGGGGCTAAGCGAAGCTTCATTCAGCTTCTGCCGCGCGGTGCTTGGGCAGTAGAGGGTTACATGCGGGCAATTTTGGCCCCCAACCACTCCTTTTGGCGTTCTTTTCCGTACTTGCCAGGTTTGTAGGTTGTCAGATGTCAGCATCATTTCGGGAAAGGGAAAAAGTCTATGAATCAATTTGAATGTTTCATGTTTTCACTTGCATCAACTATCCATAGGTTGAAAACCTATTTGGGGCATTTCACTCCGAAGCCAGCCAAGTACGGGTAGTCATAGAAGGGCTTGGAGTTGATGGGGGCTGGGGACTGGGGACTGGGGGCCGGAAACACAGCATATGCAATTTACTAGTATTTTCCACCCATAGCCCCTGCGTTATCAATAACCGCCAGCTTCAGTGGCGTTGGTAGTAAACCAAGGTTGATTTAAGCGAGACTGCGAACGAAACAGGAAAAACGTCAACAACTTCAACCCACCAACGCACAGATTGGGTCAGAAATATGCTCACAAGTCGACAAATCATGGCTAAGAAACATTCTCTAACTATAATAACTGTTTGATAAGCCCAGGGGACTTTTCTACAGACAGGGGGGCGTCTGACTGCTGATGCCGCGCTTCCACCTTTTACGCCGCCGGAAGGAAGAATGCCGAAGCCGGATAACATAAGCGCTGCAGTAACTAGATTTCTTCTAGACATAATGAGATACTTTGATCCAGCTGTTCAAGAACTTCCGGCGACCCCCAAACTGATATTACGTACGTCACAAAAACCGGTGAATTATACATACTATTATCCCAAAATGGTAGTAATTATCTGAGCAAGGAACTTGTACGAGGCTTAAAGGAATTATTAGACAGAAACCCCGCTGTGGCTAGTTTCGTTGCAGGTATTTCGGTGAGATGTCTTTTGATTTTCGGCTTTTTGGGTGATAAAATTAGTCCGGGTGTGATTAAGAGACGGTGCGTAGGAGGATGTTACTTCTAAATCTTTTCGACAGATGTGATTTAGTGCTATAATGCTTCCTTCTTTTCCTTGTCACGGTAATCATTTTGGTACCAAACTGCGTCCCATAGTTATGAAAAGGATATATCTTTAACCTAAGTAGGTAGGGCATTCATATCATATCACAGAATTATAGGACAAGAATATAAGAGAGAGGTGGTAACAATATCTTGGTTAGTTAAGGTTGTAATCGCAAGATGGTACTAGCTACCAACTATTATGTTTCAAGGAGGATATCCCACCTTAACTTATATTTTCAATCAAATAACGAAATATAAAAGAGGAAAGAGGAAAGAACCCAAGATTTGAGAGTATCCGAAATCCACACATAACCGTCATAAGAAAAAAAGAAAGGGATTTTCATCAATCTATCAAACTACCTACTCCATACTAGGAACCTGCATAACCCCCCTCCCAAAAAACTCACTCACCCTCTCAAACCGATCCCCACTTCCCCTGACCGCGTCGAGGAAGAATTCATGCTTATCCCCCATCTCCTCCTGACTCCTCACAAACGCCCTAATAGCATCATTCTCCTTCCTACAAACCGTGCAATCCCCATCCACCTCGCCATCCTCCCCAATCTGCACATTAATACACGTCTGATGAAAACTATGTTTGCACATGAAATGCACAGCGGGGAGTGCGAGTTGACTACCACAGAAGGAACAACGGGTGTTGTTAAAGGTCTGTGGCTTTGTGGTGAGATCCTGGATTTCCTCGCGCTTTTGGATAGTTTCCGTGCGGTAGGAGGCAATGAGGCTGCGATTGACGCTGATTTCTTTGCGTTCGCGTTCGATTGTTTGCTGGAGGTAGGGTTTGATCATGCCCATGGTAGCGACGGCGTTGGTGGATAGGGTTTGGATGACTTGCAGAGGGGCCATGAGGCCGTCGTCATCGATCTTCTTGAGGACTATGTCGAGTTCATCACCAGCTTCTTCGAGAACACGAGAGTCAGATGTGAAGTATGCGAGAGCTGCCGGGTATAGTTGTGGTTCGTCAGGTCCATATTTTCGTAATGCCTTTATGGCACCATGGGTGTCTTTGGCTGATGTATAGGAACGGAAGATATCAAATCGAAGACCAGCCTGTTCACGAACAAGGGTGGTTCCGTCTTTAAAGTTCGAAAGATGGGACAGTAAAAGCACATTGGAGGTGTCAATTGGGATATCTTTGCCCTCGATGAGTTTCTTGGCTTTGGCCTCCCATTCCTCTCTATTCGCGCCCTTCTTCTCGTTGGACTTGTGTAAGTACATCTCAAACAGAGTCGTGTACAGATCAATCTTGTCGCGCTCTTTTAGATCTTTCTCTTCCAAACATGCTTCCAAGAAAAGAATAAATTCGTCTGGATGATCGACAAACGAGGAAAAAGCAGTTCTGGGCTGTGGTTGTGTATACTGAGGTATCGCAAGCCGCTCTATATCCTCTACCACTTGGTTGTCGCTTAGGGTGGGAGCAACGTTGCCCTGAGCAGGCGGTGATGCAACAGCTGATGTGCTCATGTAGGGCAAAGGAAGGAGATCTTTCAGATTCTGTACAGCAGTGACGGCGCCTGCTGCATAACCACCTGAACGTTGAACCTCTTCAGGAACGGCGATCGCATCGGATCTGGGCCGAAATTTACCGGTAAAATACTCCACGAATAGTTGCGTTGCTTCTAAGGAACAATGTTCTAATAGAACTCGGGCGTATTTCATCAAATTAACGTACATCTACATAAAGATTAGTAAAAGACTTTACGCAATTTGGTAGCACTCACGATTCCGGGCTCCAGACGCCATATGTATTGAAGGGCTTCATCATATTTTTTCGAGTCTTCAATTAATATGTCGACAACAAGTTCATGTTCTCCATGTTTGGTTGCAAGGTACACTGCTTGTTCGTAGTAGCCTCCTTGCCTGCACATCGAGATTGCGGTATCGAGATCAAACTTGAGATCCCCGGGTGACTTAATAAACTTTTCTAATTTATCAATGTCTTTCAATTTGGCATAGCAGTTCAAAAGCAGTGTCGTATGGTCAGCGGTCGCTTTATGGTGTTCATGTAATTGTTCCAGGTATTCTATCAAATTATGTATGCGTTGGGTATCAAGAAACTGTAAGAGTTAATAAAAAGCTTACGAAATGTGCCAATGATATTTTACCTTCCGGATGACCTGAGAAGGCTCAGTGCTGTCAATTGCTTTGAGATACTGTTGCATCGCCGCATCATACTCGCCCTTTTGATACAAACTATCACCGTATTTTCGGTAAATAAGATTTTGCTGAGCTCCATCCATGCCGGACTTTTTAGCCAAATTGATGGCTAAGAAATAGAGATTTCGTTGGTACAGAATCTCGAGTCTCTGTTGCAATGGCTTTTCATGATACCGATATATCTATTAAGGTTATTAATATACAAAAGTGCTCCTAGAGAAACAAAAGTTGAACTCCGTACCTTTCCATCTTGACTCAACGTAAAAAGATCACCCCATATCATGAATAGCGTCACAACCTTAGAAACCAAAGATTCTGAATGAGCAACAAATTTCAAGTCCGTGTCCAGCAAAGTAAAGGTTGAAGTGTTGAATATATCATCGGCCTGAGAACCACCAAAACGACGAAGGGTACTTGATTTGTTTGAAGTAGTGGTAGCAGCTGGTGGAGATGCCAGTGCAACATAATCTTCGAATATTGCCACTAAATCTTTCGGACCATCATATCCACAGCAAGGTCCAAGATCATCATTTCCACGATAATAGTAGATTGCCTCATCCCTCGCCACGACGATACTTCCGTTTTGTTTATCAACTGTCATACAACCAACAGCGCAACCAGTATCTGCTACGGTCTTGGCTGGCTGCCGAGCCCCTGATATCCCAAGTCTCAGTATCCGAGCTGTAGTTGCAATGTACAAGGTCGTCGGCTTGTTGAGTTCTTCTCGAAGCTCAACTCCCGTTATTGGTTCATCTGATTCGTGGATGGTTCGCTGCTTTGCCCCTCTATCATGTATCAGGTCTCCACGAACTACTGTCACCGAGCCGTTCGCAAAACCAACGGCCACTTGGGAAAGATCGTCAAGGGCGGCAAAGGCGGATATCTGGTGACAACGGTTAGTGGGAACATTACTTGTGAAGGCAGGGGCGCCAAGCTACATACCGGAAACGGCTTTCGACCATTCTGTATGCTCAGAGTCGACTGGCAAGTTGGCAGGCCGGTCTTCTTTACTGGTTTGTCCAGGGCCCATACTTTCAAGACAGGCTCATTGGGCAGGTCTTCCTACGAGGCATCAGGACTGATCAAAAGTGTATTCTGGGGGGTCTCTGTATTTACCGATATAGTAACCAATAGGGAAGTGCCCTCCACCTGCTTCATATGCGTAATGGACCCGACATCATATGCTTGAAAGGTCCGCAAAACTTTGAAGTTTGACGAGACAATGCGGACTACGCCATCGTCACTCCCCAGAAAGAGATTCTCTGACCCGGAGCAGACACATCTGATTTCGTTGTTTTCGAAGAAGGATCGACTCTCGTCATCTGGGGGATTGATCTGGGAGACGTCGAAGAAATCGAACGTTTTCCACTGTACGAGTTCGAGTTAGCTGCTGCTACTGGTACTGCTCGGTAGTTGGCAGATGGAGGGGTAGAGGGGTAGAGGGGTAGAGGAGTGGGATATGCCCGCAGATGGGGAAATATGCTGTGCTGTGCTATGCTATGCTATGATGTATAAGGCTCACCGAACTGAGAGCCATGTCCTACGAGGATTACAACCATGACATGGCAGATGGAGGTGGGAGGTGGGAGAACACGAGCGAGTGGGTGTATAGCTGTGCTGTATGGCGAAGGTTTTGCAGCAATTTTAGGGTTCTCGATTGTCAGAGAATTGTGTTGTTGTCAGTTGGTGGTCGTCATATCAGATCAGATCAGAGATACATCATGAAGGTATCCCCAGTGTACCCGGAGTAGCACTGAGCCAGTGAGCAGTGGGGTTCAAGGCTGGAACGCCGTCTGGTCTGAGCGATGACAGGGCGCAGGGGTAGCTGCACTGGACCAAGTGGTGGCTGGTGGCTGGTGGCTGCAACCCTTGCTCACTCCTCGACCACCTCGACCTCACACCTCACTCAGTTCCTCTCCGCTTTCTCCTCCTCTCTCCTCCCCACATCTCCTCAACACCAACGAATAATATATTCTATACTTCGTCCAGCGCATCAACCACACCAACACACCAACACATCAAATGGTAGAAAATGCCTCTCAACCACTTCTGGCCCTTATGGACGAGTGCATGCTTTCACGTCAACTCCCGGTTGCGGCTTGTCCCGCCATTTCTTCAGCGACACGAATAGATACCATACCGGCACTCGACAGTACTATTCAAGTGCCCCATTGCGGCTTCATGTACGTGTACGTCGACCACCGCCCACCGAGAAGACCTGCAGAAGGACCGCAACCGTATTGCCTCTATAAGGAACAATTCCACTCACCGCGTCCTAATCCGTATCGCAACATGATCATTGTGACGTATCAGCGCTCTGTGTCCTTTACCTGACACATTATCGTCCACTCCACCATTGCTAAGTTGCCACATTGGAGATAGCATCAACCCTTTCCAGCCTATGTTGGATGACGAGCGAAGAGCTGGGCATGGGTTTCATGCAGTTGTCCCAACCCTCCAGACCTCGCAGAACCCCTTCCCGCAACGTCTATCAGCCATCCCGATAGTTTGGGGCGATGCTACCATGATCCACGCGGTCCAGTTATGTTCTATATACAATTTACTTCTAGAAGTAGAACTCTAAGTGGCGTAGTAAGTTGACAAGGGGCCTTGGTGTATACTGTACCTGTGGCTAGAGTAGTCGAGGTTCCTCCAAACGGGAATTCCCCAGAAGGGGTTGCTAAATTCCCGCTGCCGTGTTACAACGTACCTTTCATTTTGGCATCACCTGGTTGTATGCGGCTCTTGAAATGTTTGTTTTGACGACAATGATATTTACTTTCTTCATTTTTTTCCTTTTTACTTACCCCAACACCATGGTGCCCCCCCGCCTCTGACCTCTCCACAATGTCCCAAAGGTGAGGCTACCCTAGATCTCTCGACTTTATCTTGTCGGTGCTATTGGTGTATCGGCGGTGTAGGGGTGCTAGCCAAGAGGCTCAAGATGCAAAGTGGAATCACGATGCTATCTCCGGTGCATTCTTGGGGTAAACAATGCGTCAATCCCGGCACTCAAAGGACCCAGCAGAATCTCATATCATGTCTCTACTTGTAGTTACTTCGAAGTATGAGGTCTCTCTAGTTCTTACTCGACTTGGTCTTGATGTTGTTACTGTCTATCCACAAAATCCGAAAAAGCTTGGGTTTGTTTTTCATGAAATATCTCTTCTGCTGTCCTTCAAGAATCCTCTATGGCCAATACATATTCATATTCGCTTTGCTGGCATCAAAACCCCTCGTTTCATGTTACATCGAGCGAGCATGAAAGCCACAATTTTGAGTAAATAGTCAGTATGAGACCATAGTCTTGATGCCCCTCTGAGAGTTTGTGAAAGTACCGATGCCCAGTCTTGAGCAAGGGAGACTACAGTAGACGGTCGATCATGCCAAGTGATTACGTTTTCCTTAGTCGACCGGTCAAGAAAACCAATATCTGCGCTATAGGGAGCAACGTGGCGACGCAATAATGATTAGAAATGTCCACAGGTATAGTTCCGATCGTCGCTAGGTTCAAGTGATGCCCTGAAGAAAGAATCTCCGTAAAAATGCGCGTCTGTGATTAGGTGCCAAAGCTATGGAAACTTACGTGGAGTTGCCGGTGTTGTGCCCATACACCGAGGAGCTATTTTTGTATTCAGTAGCTTTCTCACTTTCGAAGAATAATCACGCGTTTGAACGCCAATAATTTCCAACCTTTTTACAAGTGAATCAATACCATGTTAACGTTTTAGTAATAGTCAATCTTCGCTGAAGTAATTTCCGAGTTTGATTCCAATGAAGCCATGAATAATCAATCCATTCGATCGGAGAGGAGCGGGGTTGGTTGTTTGCAATAGCCTGTCACTCGCTACCATCAACCAGTGGAATTGGTGGCTCTTTTTAGCCGTATCAAAACCCGGCTCGCCCTACTTGAAACCCCAGTAAGAGTTACACTCACGCAGCAAGGTATTGTTTTCTTCTGGCAGGTATTCCCCGCTGATTATCAATGTCTCGTGGACAAACGTGCCATTCAGAAGACGCTAGTGTGATTCTCTGGTCTATATATTCCTACCTTCTCCTCCGACTTTGCAAAAATAAAAACGAACTGTCAGGTTCATCAACGCTTCTCTCACATCAATCTTTCTCTCTCAAAGACTCGAATTGGAGTTTGAAACTCGAATTAGACTCATCCACCTTACTCAAAAAACCTCTACATACATCATCCACAATGGCTCCCTCCGCTGTCGATGTTTACCCAACCCACATCCATGACTTGAAAGTCAAGGCCCAAGAGGTCGTCTCTCAATCAACTACTCCAGCAAAGCTCATCAAGAAGCCAATGCAACTCACCGGTGCTCTCGACAAGTTTGAATCCTTTGACGTTACCCCAGTCATTGGAAAGGAGTTCCCCAATGCCAACCTTGCTGAGTGGCTCAAGGCAGATAACGCTGATGAGTTGATCCGTGATCTTGCCGTCACTGGTAAGTACTCAACATCTGATTTGTTTACTATGCTTGATATCACACAAATACTAACATGATTGATAGTCTCCCAACGTGGTGTTGTTTTCTTCCGTGGTCAAGGTGATCTTGACAACGACCTTCAAAAGAAACTCTGCCAAAAGCTTGGTGAGCTCACTGGCAAGCCTGCCGAGTCCTCCATGCATATCCACCCTATCTCCAATAAGTCATTCCAATGCAACAAGGATGATGAAATCTCCGTTATCAGCAATGATCTCGCTACCAAGATCTTCTGTGACCGCAAGACTCAGCAACACAAGAAGCAGCAATCTCTCAAGAAGGGATGGCACTCTGATATTACCTTTGAGCCAGTCCCATCTGACTATGCCATCTTGAAGCTTACTGACATCCCAACTCTTGGTGGTGGTAAGTCCTCAACACGGGTGGGAATCTCAGCCAATCGCTAATAACTTCATAGACACTCTCTGGGCCTCAGGATATGAAGTCTACGACCGATTTTCCCCCGCCTACCAAAAGTTCCTTGATGGTCTCACCGCAACTTACGCCCAACCACTCTTCACCAACGCTGCCCGTGACCAGAAGTTCAAGCTCTACGCTGAGGCCCGTGGTAACCCGCTTAATGTTGGTACTGAGCTCTCCACTGAACACCCTGTCGTCCGCACCAACCCTGTTACTGGCTGGAAGACCGTCTTCGCTGTTGGCCACCACGTTGAGCACATCAACGGCTTGACCGACCGTGAGAGCTCCCACTTGTTGAACGAGTTCTTGCGCATGATCACCGAGAACCACGACTTACAATGCCGCTTCAAGTGGAACAACCAGAATGACCTTGGTAAGTCCTTCCCCATCTTCGCTTATTCTTCGACCTTCCTCATCACCGCCCCCTCGCTTAACAAAAGGTGAATTCAAAAACTAATATTCATCTCATAGCTATCTGGGACAACCGCTCCACCTACCACGCTGCCACCTACGACTACGACGCCCTTGGACTCCGAACCGGTCAACGCTGCGTTGGCATCGGTGAGCGTCCTTACTTCGACCCTGCTAGCAAGTCTAAGCGTGAGGCTGAGGGTGAGGAGTACATGGAGCCAGGAGAAGGCTTCACCGTCTTCTAATTCTCCTTCTTGCATGTGGCACACTTGCAACATTCTTTAATCCTCTCTTTCTCTTCTGGACCTTTTCTTGATCTTCTTGTCAAGTTTGTGAAGGGGTATAGAGGTTAGATGGGTTAGCTTCTAGGCGGGCGTTCTTTTTTGAGATGGGGATGGGGGGTGGATTGGTTGGTTGGTTGGTTTTAATGATTTTTACGGTTTATGATGGGCTTTATGATGGATGATGCATGATCTTTCTGCATGGTGGTTCTTTGGGTTTACAATTATGGGACGTTCTTTTTTACCTATCTCGATGTCTGAGATGATGATATTCGGGATGGAGGATACATCGATGCTCTTTCGATGAGTCTGATTTGGATAAGGGGTTCTTAGTAAATTCTAAGCTATCTTTGCTTCATTGATTGTTATTGGTGACCTTGTGAATCTGCTATTTTTCTTGTGAGTTTCTTCCGCGCGAGAATCTTAAACGTGATTGGTGCTTTGATCTGATCTTGATTTGATCTTGATCTCAATCTCGATCTCGATTAGATCCCTGATTTTTCCTTTTCTTCCTGAGAGAACTTTGGGCATGATTGGTGCTTTGGAAAATTGCGTAATTGTGAAAAGATCGGTGAATGAGAGTAGATAGATAGCGGAACATTTCCTGTATCCATGAGTAATTTGTGGCGCAGGTTTGTTTGTTTATTCATTCACTGGGTTCTTCTTGGGGCGTCTTTGCAAGTTGTGAGTAGGTTATCAGAGCGAACAGTGACCCACTCCAGCGAATGAGCTTTAGCGAGTGACCGACATGGGTCACGTCGTAAGCGTAACTACTTTAGATGGTTTGAATGTGAACTAAAAATAGATTATACAGGTTGACCACGGGACGTCTCCAAGTGGTCAATCTGAATGGCGGCGGTGTGAGAGGAACTGGCAGAATTCTTAAATTGGCTATACTCGTACTCAAGTAAAAGCCAGCCAGTCAGCCAGCCAGCCAGCCAGCCAGCCAGTCAGCTATACAGCCAGCCAGCCATCTATACAGTCAGTGAGTCACTCAGTCAGTCAGCCAGACAGCTATACAGCCAGCCATCTATACGGTCAGTCAGTCAGTCAGTCAGCCAGACAGACAGCTATACAGCCGGCCATCTATACAGTCAGTCAGTCAGTCAGTCAGTCAGCCAGCCAGCCAGCCAGACAGCTATACAGTTAGTCAGCCAGCCAGCCAGCTAAACAGCGAGACAGCCAGCCAGACACCTAAACAGCGAGACAGCCAGACAGGACGAGAAGGTATTTAAAGAATATTACAAGGCTCTATTCTAAAACGTCCCGATTTTATATCTTTTTACTACTACTATAGGCGGGTCGAGTATACGTTTATACTAATGTTTATCCTAAAATCCGTAATATACTAATATATTCCCTAGTGCTATTACAAAAAAACCTATATACTTAATAGCGCTTACGTGACACTGTTCGCTCTGAAATTACATAAAAAGGAACGAATTTATGTCAACGTGTCTTGTTACTAATACCTAGATTAATTTGGTGTCTTGTACTCTTGGATAATGATGTGAACTGTACGCGAAAGCTGGATTTTGGGAAGAGTTTCTTTTTGGGGGAACGAGGGGTTTGTGCTAGAGGTTGATATACGAGGCTTTCTCTTCGGGTAGCTTTGAGCTGGGTGTTTTTAAATTTGACTGTCGTGTGTGCATCTTGGGGGAATTGTAGATTTCGGGAAGAATTACTCTCTCTTGTTTGGCTTCATAAGGGATGTGAGTTGTGTGATAGGCTGATGATAGGAGGTACATGGTTGTCTGTTTGTGGCTTTTCTTTCTTTCAGGTTTCGGCGAAAATATAGAGAGTTCATATTAGGAGATTTTGTAAGCGTGTGTGAGATATAGGCTTGGATTGTAGGTAGATATCGGGAAGATCTCTTTTGAGTTTATCAGGATTAGGTATATTGTTTGGAGAAGAAATGCAAAAGGAATTACGAATACAACCCACTTGGTTGCAACAATGAGTGGGAACTAGCTACTTTATCCATAACAGTAAAGAGCTAGGAGGACGCTGGTTATCTCAACTAAAACGAGACGTAATAGTTTAAATTGCTAGATACAATGTTCGCTATTGTTATATTATAGAAGGATTTGCTTAAAATAAGGAATCGACTTTATTTTATTCAGATTTATAGTATTCAAGGAATCGAAGGATGATTAAATCCTTGGTTATACCAAGAGGAAAGATAGCTGCTACCTTGTATGCTTTATATTACCAAAGAGTTTGTGTTTTAGTGTAGAATAATATATCTGTATCTATATATGCAAATTGGTATCAATAGATACATAGCTAGGCATAGAGACGCAAGTTCATGGATTGTACATTCGTCAAATCAGGATTTCCTGACAACGCAAATTTGTATGGTGCACTTGGACAGAAGCCGGATTAGTGAAATTGGAGTGGTACTTGCTTTTCACCCGATGTACGAGCCAAATCAAACTTGCACTCGTTATGAGTCAGGATTCTACTAGGAGTATACAACCTTCTTTTGTATAGCTACTAGGCGTTATAAAGAGGATTTAAAGCTGAGATAAATCTTCATCGTCAATCATCACGGCGGAAACTTTATCATCATCCGGGTTCCTCACAAGTGCCATTTCTTTCCGCGTTTTGTTATTTTTCCTCTACTATTAAAGAATAGGTACTATCACCTCTTGCCATAGCTAGTAACTTTTGAACCCGCAACTCTATGAAACCAAATTGGCTGAGAGTATTCGCTGCTCATAGTACGACTTTTGCTTAGAGTAGAACCAATTGGGGTTCTAGTAGGCAGGGCTTATAGCTATGGAGTATAGAATGGGTTTATATAGAATAAAATTGCTTTGTGAGGAGCTTAGATCTAGATGAGAAAACTCTGCTGTAGGGGGAATGTGGACCACGTGGTCACCTGTGTTATCGTAACCATTGAATTGAATAATTGATCAATACTTCGAGTCATTCGTCAATTAGACGTTTGGTGGATATTGTTTGATGACTTCTAGGATGCGAATCTTTCCCTACTTTTCTTAGTAACACTAGATTAGAATATAGTAAATGTATTCTAACACTAAATAGCTCGAGTCTTTTACTATGGTTCTTTTGCCTTTCGTTCCGCCCCTAAGGAGATCACCTATATTCTATTTTACCTAAAACTCTAAACAATTATACTAGCCCGAAGACTTTACGCGAGATTTATATAAATCTTAGTTGAGAAGACACTCTTGTATTGACGTAAGTCTGTTAAGTTAATCTACTTTACCTTTTCCTTTTACGACAACAATATCTAATAAATAACTAGAATTATTTTCTATATAGCTTTTACTTTTTCTACCGTCAGAGAGATTACTTATATTTTATTTTACCTCACTATCCAAAATAATCAAACTTATCTAGAGAATTTACGCGAGAATTA
Source organism: Hymenoscyphus linearis (assembly GCA_900536425.1). Classification (NCBI taxonomy): domain Eukaryota; kingdom Fungi; phylum Ascomycota; class Leotiomycetes; order Helotiales; family Helotiaceae; genus Hymenoscyphus; species Hymenoscyphus linearis. The sequence continues at coordinate 244,865 of UNPR01000036.1, read as the reverse complement.
TATAAAGTGTAGTAAATAACACACTCCTTGTATTCGCGTATGTATGTTAAATCTTTTATCTTTACCTAAACTTTCCGAGATAATGATATTCTATGCCTTAGTTATAGTAGCTAACGTCGTAACCCTGTTAATTACCTCGATCTTAAGGAATCCGACGATTACCTCTATAGACTATACGCGACTATAGGAAGCTTTATCGCCGACTACCCTGCACCACGCAACTATGCCAATAATTGGATGATTGGGTTCTGCTAGAGGGTACCTTGGGGTTTTTAGGTAACACGGATTTTCTGTCACGCAGTCCGAAGTCTAAGTGTCTCTCTTTAGGAATTCCATCAACCAGGTAACGGATCATTTCCGAAGCTTACCTGGCGCCCTTTGAAGAAGTCTAAGCACGCCACTATAATACCTCCTAGACTCGACTTAGGTAGAAGGGCGCCCGACTCTAACTCTATCGCCACAGCTATAAAATCCCGCTTCGACGCGATAGAACGAAAATTCACCCTCGAGAGGGATATAATAACCGAGTTCGCAGCTACGGTAGACAGGTTCATGTCCTTATACAAACAACCAGACAAGCGTAAGGCGGCCTACGCACTCGTAGATCGAGTCCTCTACTACCTTACCACTTCTCTCTACGCCAAAACCAACGGGGAGAAATTCACACCCATCCATCTCTCACCAGGAAGTCAGCCTACGGCGTCCGGCGTAAAAATGCTACTACTACTACTACTACTACTACTACTACGAGGGAGAGAATCGGGGGAGACGGAACAAACCGAGATTGAGCGTGTAGGTTACGATTTGAAGCAAGCATTTTGATAGCAGTGAGACTTTTAGTTGAATTGCTTGTGAGGCAACGTATCAAGATGAGGATAATGCGAAACACGTCCCCAGGGTTTCGCAGTCTTTATATTATACGGGTAGGAGGTACCTTTCAAGCACTTACACGTAATACCTTATTCTATTGATTATATCTTGAGATTGAAAATAAGTAGTCACTACTTATACTAGAATATTAACTTGTGTAGCTAAGTAGTACAGTCAGGCGGCGTAGATTTCCGTCTACTCGCTAAGCGAGCGCCCGGGCTAGACTAGACCTAGACTACAGACTTGTGAATAACATTATTATTTTAAGTGTAATTAACTTAGTTTTTTTATAAAATAACTTATCGAAAGGTAGTCTATCACTATATTAAAAGAAATAACACTTATATATAGTAATATAAGCTAATATTTTATATGCCAGCCCTTTGCCTTAATACAGGCTTTAATCCTATCTAGTATACTTCGCTAGAGGGACTCGAAGTGTTTTTTAGGAATATCCGCCTAGTACTCCTTTAGTCTATTCTCTATCTCTTTAATATCGGATTCTTGCTTGTCTTAAAGGTGAGGATACCTCTGAAGGAGTATTCTTTTAAGCGTAAACTAGATGTTTTTAATCGGGTTTAGATTAGGCGAATAGGGGGGCCATTTAAGGATGTTTATACCCTTATCCTCGAACCATTTAAGTGCCGCGCGTAAGGTATAAATACTTACGTTATCCTATATAAATGTATACCGCTAGTCGTCTAAGTCCTAGAAGTCGGGAGCTAATTAGGCCTCTAAAGCTTGAATATAGGACTAACTGCTATACCTATGCTTCTATAACTTAAAGTCCCTATCTAACACATATAAATCGGAGCGCCCGCCGGCCTAAAAGCACCCCTAGACTATGATCCTTAATTGCTTGCCACAGGAGTAGGTCTAAATCTTGTCGGAATCCTACTTCTAGGCTAGCGTTCCGAAGTACTATTCCTATACTTTGCCCTTGCCTCGCTCTACCGAACACTCGTTACTCTATATAATATATCTCTAGTCCTCGAGGGTCTAATAGCGCCTAGCTTTACACTATTCGTACCTAATCTTAGCTGTCTTCTTTAAGATAAACGGGCGCTTCTTACAGCGCTAATTAAATAAGTTGTAGAGCTTTATAAGCCGGCGTAGTATAGCTCGGTGTATTTTTGTAGGCACATTGGCTTATACTTGCTGGTAGGTAGACTTTAGGTGCTCGCGTATATATTAAATGACATTCCGTTCCTTAATATAGCTATAAGTCTTAGGACAGCCTTTATAAGGTAGGTCCTCCTACTTAGTGGCTATACGGTCGGTGTTACAGGTATCTTAAATTGTCGACTTAGCGAATCCGAGGTCTTTAGAAATCTTACGATAGCTAGTACCTGTTTTACGTACACCTAGAATCTAGTTCCGCTCGGCAGCTGATAGATTTTTAGCCCTCCGAGGAAGAGCATTTGCTGGGGTTTTGTAAGGCATTGTGTGGTAGATTTACAGGGGGGTGGGAGTGGGTTTATATGTTCGCGTAATCCACTAATTTAGGCGAGTAGACGGAAATCTACGCCGCCTAACTGTATCACCCTTCAAGCTTCTTCCGCTAGCTGTTACTACTCATACCTATTAATGTTTGATATCGGTCTTCATCTTTATTTCCTTTTTTTAAAATTTCTTCTTTACGATTTTGTTTTCTAGATTTCAAGTTGTGGGTGTTTTCTATTTAGTTGTGGTTGTCTCGCTTAAGGGTCCTTGTGGCTAGAACGTTCACTTAGAATGCGCAGGTGGCCATTTAGTCCCGTGCTCTCTAGTTGGTTGGTAGGGGGTTGGGGAGTCAGTAGTAGGGCGGGATTGGAGAGGCGGAACTAAAAACGTTATTTAGAACTTATTAACGCTATCTCCTTTCGTATTATAATTTTAAGTAGAAGTCTTCTCTAAGTTAGAATCTAAGCTCTGCTACTTTAACTTTTAACACTAAAAGAAGTATCTATATCTGATAAGATTTAGACGGTATTTAGTCGTTAGGGTTTATTAATAGCGATTGCTTCGTTTAAAGCAACCTATTTGTTAAAGCTTAGTGACGATTAATCTGCTACTTTAGGAAGGTCGCTTTATATCGTTACTACTCTAACTATTGTGACAACTAGAATTAGGACACAGTCTCGTTATAGTCTATTGTGCTAGCGTATTCCTTATATACGCTAGCACAATAGACCACATAAACATATGTAGTTGGGTGGTTTAGGGTGTTATATAGGGTAAGGGATGTTTCTTGGTTAATATAAGGGAGATAGATACCTAGATAGCGAGTTTAAAATAGATTGATAGGTAGGTGAATAACTGTATCAAACTAAGGCTTCCGTAATCATGGCCTGGTTGGCCAAATAACTTAGTTTCATATAAAAGATGTTGTTTAATTTTTAGGTTTACGATTTCTAAATTAAGCGAGACATAGCAAGAGGTGGTGGTAGTATCTATTGTTAACAGTATATAATACACAACAAAATGCGGAAGAGAATGGCATTTGTGAGAAACTCGGATGATGATGATGAAGATTCCGCTATTATAGTTAACGATGAAGATTTATCTTAGCTTTAAATCCTCTTTATAACGCCTCACGGTGGTAAGGCGGCTCTCCCTCCTACATCCACCCTTTATTAGAGGTGGCCATTTAGTCCCGTGCTCTCTAGTTGGTTGGTAGGGGGCTGGGAACTCAATGGTAGGGCGGGATTAGGGAGGCGGAACTAAAAACGTCATTTAGGGTTATTAACGCTATCTCCTTACGTATTCTGCTTTTAAAGGGTATTTCTTGTTTGACTTGGAATTTAAGCTCCGCTTCTTTAACTTTTAACACTAAAATAGATCTTTCTATACACAATTAGATTTAAACGGCATTTAGTTAGTGGTATTTGTAGACTCTGATTGGTTCGTTGAGTTCAATCCATTTATCAAAGATTAGTGACGGTTAGTCTCCTACTGATTCAAGAGGTCGCTTTTGTATCTTTATTACTATTATACAGTAACAACTGGAGTTGGGGTATAGTCACGTGGCGTCGGCTACCATATCAACCTCCTTTCTATCTATAAATTTAATTCGTTAGTCACGACATATAACAGACTGAAGGGGTAAAAGGCTGCCTTCCACACGCAGTTGTCGGCAGCCCGTACTGAGCTGAAGAACTCCTCGCTTCCATAAATAGCAGAAATCAGCAGAGTCAAGGAAGAGAACGCCGCTTCGCACTCAGAAATCGCATGATTTAAAACAAAGATTCTACGAGAAGAATGAAATTTCAGTAACATGAGTATCTACTCCACTAAGTTATATATAGTTACATTAACGGACCAACGGATAGACAGATCTAGACATGACTTGACGGGATAGACAAGACGTCGTAGTATAGGTGTTTTAAGACCTTCTCTAGGTTGTGTTAGTGTTATAATGTATCAATTAGTAGAGTTTTCTAGCTTAAATATAAGCTCCTTAAAGCATTTTCACCCACGATCTGGTACTTTATAATCACATTACTGTAACTCCTACCAAAATCTACTTCTATTCAACACTCTACATATACAAATACTTCAACACCCTTACATAAACACTAAAAAACCCAAATAATCCAACAATACCTCAAAAAAGAACTTTACCCAAACAACCCAAAACAATCCAAATACCTAAAACCTCTTCAATAAGTACCGGTAATAAAACACCAAAAAGTCTAATACCCATCCTAGAAAATAAGATAATAGTTAAAAGAAAGAAGAAGAAGTTTTAGTGAATATAATCCCTTTTTGGCTGGGGGGCTCGTACAGTCAGCTGAATTGAAGATGTGTTTCTGTTACAAAAGAACCTACCTAACAATACAATACTAATAACATAAACTACTATTCACATTCAGTTACCAAATATAGCCCACCATCAACAAACGATACAAAAACCAAAGCAAAGCTACTACCCTACTATCAACTCCCACTCAATATTCATGATAGAAGAATAATTCACTTCCACAGATTTACAATCGAACCCCCCATCTTCTTTCTAGCAGAGATGGCAGTTAGAACGCAAAGAGAACTGAATTACAAGTAGTGTCACATTCAAAGCACTGTGGAATTCTATGGAACCTGATGTTTTTGACAGATCTTTCATTTTTCATCTACATGATTTACATGAGTGTTGAGTGTGTGATTAGAAGATGCAATTGAGCCTGTCTGAACAAGACTCAATACATAGCAAGGTTGATAGCTAGAGCTAGTTTGTAGTATACCATTAAAGCAATGAGGTAATGTGACATATGATACTTTATCGTGGTTTGTTGTTCGTTGGTGTTAAAAGCCAGGGCAATCTTTATCAGCAAATGGGATGGATCCGTATCGTCATATCGCAGTTACTGGAAACTCTTAATCCATCTGAGTGGCAGTAACAACGCATACCAAATCCGATTCCAGATCGAGAGTTGGAGGTTACAATCAGAGTCCGATTCGACGCCAAGATCTCTCAACATCCTCGCAGAGTTTGACAAAATCAGGATTCTCGAGATTCTCACAGATGTAGTTATTGAGAATTGCATCGCGCTCCTCTTCGGTACCATTGGCGTAGCCGGGTGTCTGCCAGAGTTCTTTGGGGGTAGAACGAGAACTGTACTGTAACCGGAAAGAGTCAGTGGCAGTTATCTCAAAATATTGATTTGCCATGTGTACATATAAGGGGGTACGAACCTTGGAGACAAATTTGTCAATACCGTTGAGATAATTCTCAGGGGGCGAGTCAGGTGATGGTGGTGTTGATACGTTCGTGACAAGCTCAGGTTCCTTGGTTGGTGGAGGGATAGTTTGAACTGACTGATCACAACCTGGAGGTGTCTGAGTTTGTGTAGCACGATCAACCATTTTGGGGCGCTTACTAGCTGACGAAGGACGGCTTACAGGCGTTGCACGCTTTTTGGTAACAGCGACCTTTGGTACAGCTTCAGTGCTTTTCTTAGTGACAAGAGGGGAGGGTATATCATCCAATGTTGCAGCAACAAAAGGGTCGCCTTCATTCTCCTTGTGTTGTGTCTTGGCCGCCAAAGGCTTTCGTTGAGCAACACGCTTTTTTGCAGGCTTCCGAGTAGGTGTCGTACAACCAGGTACAGTTGGCTCAGTTTCCTTGGCCAGCGTAGTCTTTGATGGCAATGGAACAACCTTTTCCTTTGGCTTAGGTTTCGCAAACGGCAAGATACGTCTGGGTGGTAGCGCAAATCGCTGAGTATCAAAAGATTGAGCTGCGGGAACAGATTGAACTCTAGCGGGCACACTGAAACTCTGCGAGGTGAAAGGGTCTTCAGTAGAGGCCTGTGGACCAAACAGGGCACCTCTATTCATAACGTAGGGAGAATCAGAATGAGTTCGCATCAATTGTTCACGTCCATGATAGACTTGGTGAAACTACCAAAATTAGTATAAATTCCGCAGCGTGGGCACAGGACAACATACTTGAGAAGTACCACTGACGAGTGGCTCTTGTACACTAGGAGACAGAATCTGGTGAGCCTAGGTGGGGGGTCTTAGTATGAAGCTTTTACCTTGAGTTTCGATGGAAGGGCTACAACTTACTACTTTCTCCATTTGTGTGAGGTACATGGAATTCCTTGGAAGTGCCGAAGTGGAAAGTGGTCGAGGCATAGAAGAAGTGATGTATGACTGTCTATCAACCGAACCTTGGGCCGGGCTTGGTGTCGGAAAAGAAGAATTATTGATGAGTGATGGGCCGTTGATGTTGGACTTGGTTGGAGAGCTTGAGTTCGCTGGCATAGTCGCTTCGGAACTTGATGAGAAATAAGAGCTCGTTGAACCTGGCCTCGAAAATGAGCTCAACATATTGCCTGCGCTGTAGGGAGCAGGTGTCGGAGGACCCATGGCAGGGGCAGGTGAAACCAGTGAGCGGCCATTGGATTGTGTAGAGGGAACGTTTTGAGTGACAGGCAGACCAAGATCAGTCAAAATACTGAGACCTCGTTGGAAATCCGTCTCGCTTCTAAACTTTAGTTGTACTCGACGAATCTATGAATTGAAGAATCAGAGATGAGCAAGATGTGGAAATGTATTTATATCAAAACAACTTTGGGTTGGAGATATCACAAATAGATTGGGCGGACTTACGCTGGTATTGCTCTTCGGAAATCTCATGGCCAAGAAAGGGCACTTGACAACGACTTGAATTGGGGTATCACCTCCTTTGGATGGGTCAAATTGCTTCCAAATTCTGACCAGATCACCGAGATCTTGAGATTCCTGGTGTATCATCAGCAGACGAAGGTTGAAGTGGTTAGGATCAAGTCACTTACCAACAGTTCGACACCAGCAGTGATCTTCATCCACAATCGCTCGTTGCGGTTTCCATGATCATCAAATTGGCGAACAGAGTAAAAGACCAAGTCCAAATCGTCTCTCTCACCGACGTGAGTCCAAGTAAAAGACGTGACACCTGGAGCGCAAGTTACTGCAACTTTAGTCAGTATATTGCACCTGAAACTGAAAGCAGTCGGTCCCGGGGCTTGACACCATTGAATTGATATGTATGAAAGCGGGCACCAAAAGCCGCAATATCTCCATGCTATCCGGGACATGATGATAGACGCATTTTTTTAAGGGCGGAGGGGGAGGGGGGGAGGGGTAGACTCTCTGGGATACATACCATGAGAGAACTTGGCGAATGGGATTGTGGTGCAGTTGGGGTCTTGAGAGAGGGAGAAAGGCAGGGGTTGCGATTGTCCAGATTGAGACTGAGATTGAGACTGAGTTTGAGACATTTTGATGGTGGGCGAGGGAGAAAAGCCCGAGAAGAGCGGATGTACGTTAATAAGAATGGAGAGTAGAAAAGAGGAACAAGAAGTGAAGCTGGTACTGGGTCAATAATCTCAGTGATAATCCGGACAATGGTTAGTTGGGAGGATCAAAAAGGTAGAATAGGTAGTAGCTTTCAAAAGAAGTAAGGACTCTGATCCACGCTCCAGAGACACCGCAAAATCGGTGCTGGGAGGTTGAAATGTAAGATGGAGGGTAGATGGAGAAAAAGAGGAAGTTGAAAGGGGGGAGGGGGGGATCTGAAGATATACTCTGCACCATCGATCGTCGCGATTTCGGACACTAGCGTGGATGGGGGGGATCGTACGAGGATCTGGTGTGTCGACGCGATAGAGGGAAGGAGCAGTGCCGCGATCCTTCCTCAGCAAGTACCAACAAGTACCAGCTTGGTGTTGAGCTCGCCTAATTGGGAAGCAACGGCATGCCGATTGATGCCAAGCCATACCCGGAGGATACCCGGAGGATACCCGAACTGTTCTCCGGCGGCCAGGATGGATACCCGAGAGGAGCCGATGTACCAATTCCCGTTGAGATGTCAGTGTTCGCTCTAGGTATGTCTAGGTACCTAAGGACACTGTAATGAGGAATATGCTCTGCGTACCCTCGTTTCGAAGAGCAGCGATACAGCCTCCACGGCAGTGGCCCCCGGAGGGAGGCGCCGGAGGGATGATGGGTACCGCCTACCTACCTACCTACCTACCTATCTTCTTCAAAATACTCGAGTATGGCTCTCATCGCTCTCATCGCTCTTACGTATCGGCTAAACCACGGATACTCTTAACGCCGATCGGCCCAACCCTTCCAGGCTAGCTCAGCCAGTCTCCATTGTAGGCGGGTGTCGCGAATTGAAGAGTGATTGCGCGCGTCTCCCTGTACTCAGAAGAGCTTCAATTGCCCATCCACACCTCCGATCATTTAAGACCACCACTCCTGCAATTGCGCATACATAACTCGAAATCTGCGCGATCATGGCGCCTCCTCCGCAGGACGATTCCGGCATTGAGTACACGCCAGAATACCATGGCTTCATCTCCAAGCTGGCCGAATACCACGAGAAACGAGGCACCGAGTTCGTGCGCGAGCCCCGCGTAGGCAGTCGGCAGATCGATCTCCTCAAGCTGTATAAAACGGTCATGGTGCATGGCGGGTACGATAAGGTCAGCGATGAGAAATTGGCCTGGCGCAAGTTGGGCGAGAAGTTTCAATTGGGCTCCATGCAACTGCCCGCACTTGCTTTTGCCCTCAAGACAGTATATTATAAAAATCTGGCGGCCTACGAAATTTCCACGGTCCACGGAAAAGAACCGCCACCAAAAGAAATCCTAGAGTATCAGACGGCGAGTGGTGGCAGTCTTTTGACGCGAACGACCGAGAACTACAAACCGCGGAGAGATGCAAACGCTGGAAATGAGCAGTCAGAGGCATCTGGTGACGACGGTACGCCAGCCAGAGATAGAAATGGGAGTGAAGAGACGCCTGGGTCTGGTTCAAGAGCAACCAGAGGTTTACGTCAGGCTCCACCACAAAGAATATTATTCCAACCCGAATCACATACACCACGACAAACCCGGCATATCTCCAACACCTCGCACGCCTCCTCCCCCCAACACTCCACACACCACCAACCCGGACCTCGCGGCGCTTCCACCTCATTCAACCCCTCCTCTAATACTGACACCATGTCGTCCGCCGTTGCAAACTACGAGCCAAGGCCACAGATGCCTCTGACTCTGCGTCCAGTCACCACTCCAGCCAATAATCCCTTAGGTTTCGCGCAGCTCCAGAGAGTGAAAGAGGCTCGTCTGGCGGCAGCAAATAGACCGCCTCCCAATCTCGCCAACCGAGGTCTCATGCTTCCTGGTTGTAAGTAAATCATGATAGTTTTCTGACCCCAAAAAGCTGATAATTATTTAGCTGGCTTCGATGGCCCAAATATCTATGTTCGATGTTTGTGCGCGTTAAAATCCGGCATACCTTCCGAGCAAGACTATGCTTTACATCACTTGGTCAAAATTTCGATGGAAAGAGGAGATAAATATCGGTTCGAATCATTTCCTGGATTGGCGGAGGCATTAATGGAGAAGTTGTTGGAAGTCGGCTCGCTATTTTATCAGGTCAACTGGGAGGTTTCATACATAGAAGATGGGACTCCCAGTAGTCTTAATATTCTCAACGGAGTTGACGGCACACCAGATATCTTGCACCGAATTTCACAGCTCTCCAAATTAGATGTCGACGACAACATACAGACTGAAAAATTTAGCGACGCTCTTCTGCAGGTCAACGAGGCTGCCCTAACTATGAGAAACATGATTATGCTTGAGGAAAATGCGCAGTATGTTTCAGACATGTCCCCGTTACGAGACTGGTTAAGCATCGCTCTCAACCTGCCAGATTTCGATAGTGTGGTGGAGTTGAAACACTACGCACTTGAGATTGCAGAACAGATTACAAAATACCTTCACCTTGATCAAACCGACCCTCTATATGTGTCACTTCTGGCTCAGATACATTCCCCTGATCGAGGGGCAATTTTGACAGCGTTACGGGCTATCAGCAGAATCTCCATGAACCTGGAAGAAAACAATATGCTCAGAGGGGTTCCTGTTACAGTTATACAAAATATCATGGACTGGATTCTTCTTCATGATGAAGATCTTGTCCATGCTTGCTTGGATTTCTTGTACCAGTACACTGCGGTTGTTGATAACGTTGATTTTCTCCTTACCGAAGTGCAGGTCGAACCACTTGTTAATCAGCTAACACGCCTTTTATCACACGGTGCCAAAGATGTGATCAAGGATGTCATCCACGTACCAGAAAGAAGAAAACCCGCTCCTGAAACCCTCGCCCCGGTTCCTAGTGACCTTCTTGCTAAGCTTCTTACGATGGATGAGCCGGAACGTAGTTCGCAGTGGCTTCGTTGCCTCTATGAAGAAGACCGCGATGAGTGCATTACTCAAATTGCCCTGTGGACTGCCTACCAAAATCAATTTGCATCAACAGTCCATCTAACCGGAAAACCAATTCTCCAAGCGGCCGATTTCATTAAGAACGTCAGTACTACATTCGCGGAGAAGGCAGCAGCACAAGTTCAGAGTGGAGACAACCCAAGATTTGTCATCAAAGGTATCAGAATGAGGAGTGTACCAGTCAATCTAGATGGAGAGGAGTACGTTCGATGTTTATGGAATGTTCACCGACCAGGAGGCCGTGCAGGAGCATGTGGTGAATTCCTCAATAACAAATCAGATGTTTTCTATCACATCTTGCAAGCTCATCTCTACGTAGAGAAGACAGCCGATGGCAAATACCAAGCATCAAAACCCGACACGCTCGCCTGCTACTGGGGAGAATGCTCTGGCTTCCAACATGCCCCTGCAGAGAAACTCTCTCAGTTGGCTGGGCATATTAAATTCCATCTAAAATCACGTGGCCCAAACAACAATACTATTGACGGACAACGGCCAGCCAAGAAGATGAAACCCTCATACATCATCCCAGCTGTTGTACAAGGTTTCCACTGGTCTGTAACACCACAGGATGACCGCAACGATGCTGCTGGCATACCTCTCAGCGCCGTCCTCGTCCTTCGAAATCTTGCTCGCAATATTAGTAAGACGGAGGCCGAGGAACTTCATACCAGAGAAACTGGGGTTTCGTGGGTCGATGAACTTTTCAAACCTGTCGTTCCTACTTTCTACGAGGTCATGGCTCATAATAAGGTTCTGGTAAGTTTTTTTTTCCGATACCCATGGCATAGACCCTTTACTAACGTCTTTCCCAGTCTCCATACATGGTCGATTTACTCGCCTCCCTTAATGATTCTTGAGGTTACGGGAAAAGTTGAGAAGTGGTAATCATTTACGATGTACAACGTACTGGCAACAAAGATGGTTTTGTTGCAATTAATTCGCTGGCGTTTTTTTGGTGCCGGATGGCTGGACGGGATTGATGGATATGCTGAGATGAAATTTGGGAGGCGTCGTAGAGAATGGCATACCTATAGCCTTGCGTACTGTATGATATAAAATCAATTAAGAAAGGATCTGAGGAGGTGTTTTTTATTAATCGATCCCGGAACTAAAGTCTGTGCTTGAACATCGAATATATTTTGGTGTAATACTTTTGGGAATATATTGTTTAGATAAGGAATAAACTCAAGCTTTTTATGTCTTAAATTCAGTAAGACCTTTTTTTGTTTCATTACTTACTGGATCCTTGTCCCGAGTGAGACTGCCAACCGGCCCAATTCCCGATAGCTTGATTTGAGACACTTGACCAAAAATCATCATTTCGGAACATGTACAGCCTCAATATTATTCCCCAAGATATCCTTCACATACGCAGCGTAATAAGGCTGTATCCCATACTCCTTCCTAATCCCCGGTGCACCATTATCTATTCCTCCCGCTTCCCTATTTATCATCAGCTTTTTATCCTTTTCATTTTCCTTGTCCCTCTCTCTCCCTCCCTACAAATCAAATCAAAATATAAAAACAAACTTACAAAGCAGCCCTATAAAATTCATCAACCGCTCCTTGGGATGGCGCATCGAATGCTATATGTGTAGGCACAGCTTCTGGGGTTGAACTGCTGGAATCATAGGGTTCCAACCAGAAATGGGGATAAGAGCTTCCATAGCCGATGTAGGTTGGACTTGCTACTATGAGTTCGGTGTAGGAGAGGGGGGCGAGGATGAGACGGTAGAAGGTGCGCAGGGTGGGGGCGTGGGTTGAGGGGATCATTAGGTAGATGTGGTTTATTGTCATTTTGGGGAGGGGTGGAGGGGGGTTTGAGATTGAGGGAGGGGTTGATAGAGGAGGTTGTTGTGTGGCTTTTTGACTTGTAGTAGAGAATCTGAGGTTGATTCTTATACTGAGATTGTTCAAATATATGGTATGTGGGGAGTGGGAGAAAGTCCTTAATTATTGTGAGGGAAAGTGTCTGGCTTATACGCCTTTATCTAACAAAGAGAAGAGAGCTGTTTTGGGTATAGATGATTACGCAACAAAGATTGGCTTTGCGTAAATTGATGGGTTTTTGGGCGAATTGAGAGGCATGAGATGGAGATGAGTTCTTGAAGCTAGAGGTTGTCATATAAGCTCCAGCTCCAGCTTCTCATTATCATAATTGAATGACAAAACAAAATAAAGCATAATTCACCTTATTCATCCATGGATGATGGAAGAATGACTCCTTTATGACGACTCAGAGTAACATCAGATTGCCGACAGCGGTGTGAAGATGCCACCACTACTTACCATTTGTAATAATACCAATATATATTCCAAATATCCGTATTTCCTCAAAAATAACTTGCAGCTTCAATGACGAAAGTGGTTAGGTCGGTTAAATCGCAACTCGGAATGCCGAGCGCCCAAATAGGAGGCCTAGAAAAGCGGGGGCTTTCAAGGACGTGATCTTGGCGGATCTGTCACCAACGATCACCCTGTCTTAAGCCTGTGAGATCTTACATGATCGGTGCATTGCTGAGTAAACCTACACAGATCGTGACGGGACGACTTGAATACTCGGCAGTATCTATGTGGAGCTTCAATCATATATCAAATGTTGAGAATCAACCCCCTCCATCGAGACAATCTCTTTCTCCAAACCAAATGACGGCGGTTCAAGATCTCACATGTTCTATCTGTCAAAGGAGTTTCAGTAAAAGTATAATTCCCCTTTTCCCCTAGAAATCTCAACATCAGATCTTGAGATCAACACCAGAGGGCCAAGTAATACTGATTTTTGATATAGAATCTTCCCTAGTAAGACATGGGAAGAGATGCATCAATGGTCCCAGACCAAGTCTGAGGAAGAGATCATGTTTTCAGTGTGCGGGTATGAAGATAAAATGTGATTTACAAAGGCCCAGGTGCGGTAGTTGTACTTCAAGGAATGTGGGGTGTGAATTTCCGCCTTCGGTGGAAAGAGACAAGGAAGGCGGTGACACGAAGGAGCCTTTGGAGATGGTTGTCACATCTCTACCGAAACTGAACGCCAATGCCAATGCAGATTTAGCGGTACCGAATACGGAAATTCAGATGGAACTTGATCCTCTGCAAAGCCACAGAACCAACAGCAATACACTCGACCAATTCATCACCCTCGAAGAAATAATCTCTATAACATCTTTGCCCTCAAATCCAGAATTCAATCAATCGTCTCCCGCAAACCAAATTCCAATCCCGGACTTCAACCAGGACCTCACAAATACCAATACCAATTCCAATTCCATTTCAAGTTCCGAGACTTGTAGTCCAAGACTAGATCTAATCAATGATGCCTGGAACGCTTTCTATCCTAACACCTCTACTACTCCTCCCCTAACGAAACACACTATGGAATATGTACTTCGATGTATGAGGACGTGGCCAAGTATGCTGGCCAGAGAACTCCAAATGCCGCCTATCATACACACTCAACATGCCGAAGCTCCACTTAGACCATTATCAAAATGCTCTACACTATGCAAAATGTGGTATTATGGAAGTACGACATCGGGGGAGATAATCCAACGGACAATAATGAAAGAGATGCAAACAATTTTTAATGAAGTAAGTCTTCTTTCGCGCCACTCTTTTTCTTGCCGAGTAAACTGACCTAAAAATAAAAAGTACTGGTCCTATGATGGAGAAACTTTATTGGCAAGTCTTCAAGCTTTAACCATCTACATCCTTCTGCTCCTCTTCCCCTCCAAGAGAGCACCGGCCTCAACCCTACCTTACGTCGATCCACAAATCTTTGCCGCAATTCAAACCATCATCTACCACTTCGTCGGCCTCTCCCTGGTTCGTAAGTATTTATTCCTCAGTATAATCTTTACAAGACTACGCTATACTACTCTTACCTCACACTCCCCGCTCCCAAAGAAACAAACTGATCATGACCCACTCCCATTAGTACCAGCGGAACGCGACCGCTCTATGCCTTCTTACAAAAAATGGATCCAAGTCGAATCCACACGACGCGCAGTCCTGACTCTTTACTTAATCCACTGGACCTATAGCATCTACCACTGTCTCCCTTCCTTCGCTTGCGAAGAACTCGGCTTTATGCCCGCCTCCGCGGCCAAATATCTCTGGCAAGCTACCGATGAGCGGGAATGGGAAAAGAAGTATGAGGCTTGGCTGAGGGCATGGGAGGGGGTTGGGTTCTTGCAAGGTGAGTTTGTGGGGATTGAGCCGGGGGTGACTATTAATGAGAGGGCGGAGAGGTGGTTGGAGGAGGCAGATGAGTTTGGTGTTATGTTTATGGCTATTGGTATGTTTCCATTCTTTCCCTACCTGATTTTATTTTTTTAAAGTTTTGATATTTGTGGAGCGGTGCTGATGTTGCTGGTAGTTAATGCTGCGGAGAGGGAACCTTATTTTAATCACACTCACAACGCGCCTGGAAGGACTATGGTATAGAGTGTGTGTATTTGTAGTTGGGGATTTGTTTTAGCATAAGGCGAAGAAAAGGATTTGTGAGGACATAGATGTCAAGAAAAATAATAATTATTAGATTAAACAGACCAGACTGTTGGCCATGCACAAGCTCGAAGGATACATTCCAAAAAGTGCTCTAAGGAGTAAGTAAACATGGAAAGTTTATGAGCTTATGTTGGTGATAATAACAAACTCACCATCATACAAATACATTTTCAAACTGCTAATTCTGTGAATAGCCATTGACTTTGGAATCAGCGTTTGAGAACCTACTCAACTGCTTGAGTACTACTTGAGTCGAGTAGTAGTTGAGTTGAGTTGAGTTGAGTAGGTGCCTTGATAGTTGCACTCAACTGTCAATGCTCCTACTCAACTCAACTCAACTCACCCATTTTATACGCTGTTTGGTAGGGTTGGGCATTTAGACCTAATTTAAATAAATTAGAAATAATTAGTAAATTAGGCGATTAGACAAGTTTTAATTACATATGAATTACCTGCATCACATGACCTTCGGAGCGGAAAATCCTGGGGTGTAAACTGAATTCCCAGCCCCTACTATCATCAACCTTAATTCTACTACACTACCCACTAACTCTACACGCTCCTATAAGAAAGACTTGTTAAACTCGAGCGAGCGCTTATATAAATAGAAGAAGAAGACGACGATAAGAGTGAAATTGAGCTTGACGACTCGAGTGATGACGAGGAAGATTAGCTATATAGAGAATTCTCCAAAGTGAGGACTTGAGTACTTATTTATATACATTTTTTGTAGTCTTTGTGAAATTAGCCTGTTGCTCTGTCTTTTACCCCGCTAATCTCTCGTGAAACCTCATATTTATATGCCAATATCTAAACTCAGAACCCAAATCTTTATTTAGGCTAATTTAGGGGGTTTTTGATTAGATTTAATTTACCTACCTAGGTAAATTTAGATTGCCCACCCTACTGTTTGGAATAAAAACTTCTAAATAAAATATCTCCCTGTAATAATGTTGCCTACACAAGTTAATCTATCGGTTTCTCGAACTCTAAACCCTCACAGTCACCCCCTCGCTTACGGAACTCACCATTATACCCCCTTAACCTCCCCCCAAATCCTCAAAATCTCATCAGCAACCTCCCTCGTCTCATTTTCCGCAGCAGGAAGTCTATGACCAATCCCAAACTCAACCTTCCTACTGCTCCCCCCATCAAAAAACCCCTCGTACAACTTCCGGCTACTCTCCCTCCACTCATCCTCTTTACCCACAACATGCAGCGTCGGAACCTCAACCCTCCTCCCCTCCTCCTCTTTTCTGATTTCCGCCATAGGCGGCGAAATCGCGTTACAAATAACCCCGAATTTGAAGTCCCAGCCGGATTCAGTGCCTTTGAGCATCTGTTCCCAAAGCAAGCCAGCGCCCAGTTTACCTCCTTGGCTGAAGCCGAGGAATGCGACCACGGGTCCAAGTTCGGGCTCGTTATTGATGAAGGATAACGCGCGTGAAACTTGAGAGCGGGTTTCTGTTGGCATGGTGTTGAGGTCACGATCGCCTTTGTACCAGCGGAAGTATGGTTCGCAGCCTTGGAAGGTGGGTATGATGCCTGCACCGGCGGAGCAGACGCTGGGCCCGTCGAGGAAGATGAATGTGAAGGTTCCTGAGAGGAGGCGTTGGATGCGGAGGGATTGGATGTTGAAGACTTATTCATTTCTCAGTATTCTCCTCATAATTTGCTCTGTAACTATGGATTTTGGGAGGGTTAAAGAGGGGGTGAAACACGTGATGCAAAATGGAATTTGAAGTTTTGAGAGGTTCGGGAATTGGGATTTGAGAGATGAGGTATACCTGTTGCGTTACTCCCGCCTCCGTGAAGACATAGAATTACTGGGAGAGGCGTCGCTGGAGGTTCTCCGACCGCGAGACCCAATTTGAGATATGAGGGGAGGAATATCATTTTGATTCTAGAAACAGTGTGATAACCGAGAAGCTTGGGTGAAAGCAATAGATATCGGGTTTCGAATATATGATCCCAAATGTTATCTTATCTGTTGGATCCCCGAACTCGGATAAGCTTGATTCGCAGTTGAAGGCTCGGCGCTTCGTATGTTCTTCTATGGGCTTTCCAAGGCGCAGAGAGGAGAGAGGAATGGAACAAAAGCTTGAGATAGGAATTGTCCGTATTTTGTATCGTGCAGGTTATGGAAATGCTTAAAAATTTCCGACTTTGCTTGGTGTAAGTAAGCTCTCGCCTCGAAACTGCAGCTCGGTGAATCGCCGGAGGCTAGTCTATATTTAGATTATTTGTGTATAAAGTAATATTCCCTTTCCGTGGTAATATTTATCGAGAAATCTACCCATGCTACAGAGACAAGACAATGCAAAAGTTCTTTTCATAACGTTAAGTTTAGACTTTGTCGTCAAGCCGTTGTTGGTCACGTGAATTACAGAAGAAAATACTTCTCACCCGAGAATCTCTGCGTTAAAAATTGACTGAGCTCTTTCATGTATTTCACTCAGATTATGAGCAGAGTGACAGGAGAGATATAAGTCTAAACTGTCGATTAAGCCAACTCATGTGATATATTGAGAAAATTTGTTGATTCCCCGGGTAAATATCTCCATCGTCAAACTCCCACTCCACCGTACTGACATCAGTTAACCCAATTTTGTCTAGTAAAAAGGGTGTGTGACCAAAAGATATGGATCTGGGTATATTACCCCACCTGCCGATTATGAAGCTATTGCAAATAGCCGGTTCCCCTTCTACGGCGCTGCTAACGCTTGTAGTCCGCGGAAGCAAGTGAATCACAGGCCAGAGTACTAACCTATATTAGCTATATCTCCCCTGATTTAGGAACTAATTAAAAAAGGACTTTATATTCAGGTAGCCCTATACTATAGCTATAACTGCCTAATTTTTATCTGATTTTCTAACTAGTAGAAGCTATATAAGATAATTGGAAGTAAAGGGGGTAGATATACTCTAGCGAACCCCTACCTAGTTAATAGCACAATTCGTCCCTGATTGTGACAGCTCACGATAAAAGGCCTGGAAACAAACACCAAACTGTCGAATCACCTGGGGTTCCTCGATAACTTCAGACAAGTCGTCGCAACCTGAGAACCGAATAAGGTACGACTCGTAGGAATACCAAGTAGATGGCAGCATATGAGAGTTCATTGAGTGGACGTACAGGAAGTGAGCTGGGAGCCTCCTATGGAGCGATACGAGTTCGAATGAGTTACGAGTCCGATTCGGACACTTATAATTGTATATAGATAGGCTGATTTATGTTAACTTTATAGGCTGTTATATAGTAGTTCTAATTAAGGGCCTTATTTTAGGCCTATATAGAAGTCTTTCCCTTGTAAACTAAGTATAATAGAAGGAAAGCTAGCCCTGTAATTCACTTTCTTTGGAATTCGCTTGCTTTAGAATTCTAAATTCTCTTGGTTTCGCTAACTATAAGTAATAGCATAGTAGAAGGGGAACCGGCTATTAAAGAGGTCAGATAGCTCGCGTGGCCTCTATATAATAGTTCGTAGAGTAAAGACAGTATGTTTATTTTGTATAGGAGTATCAAATTTTGTACCCCGGGGATCAGTATTGTACTGATCCCTGCTCCCCATGGGTAGGATCAGTATAGTCCTGATCCCTGCTTCCACATGGGTACCTTGCCCTACCTCGACCCTGTCGTATCTACACGAGTAAAAAGTCGAAAAGTAGATATTCTAATAGAACTTAAGAACGGCATCTTAGAATTTAATAAAAGGTTGTTACAATTAAGGGGTATATATATAAGGACTCTTAAGTGAACTTATAATTACTAGTTACGTTGTTATACAGTAATTGAAACTGTGCTTAAGAAAGTTTACCAAAGTTGGTTTTTTTGAGGGTCGAAAAGTCTTAAAAAAAACCGAGCTTTTGTCAGCACCCACTTGTACCGCAATATCCGATCAACTCTGTTCCGTCAATCCGGAATTGTCGGACCGCCACGGATGGCTGTAGGATTAAGCGAAAACCATAGCTCAAATAATCGATTCCATTCTCCCAGTAGGAGCGGTTAAAGGTAAAAACGTATAGGTGAAGGTGTAGAAAAAGTGAAGTTGAACATAAGTCTTAAGATCTAAGTGTAGGATTAAGCGAAAACTGTTCTCCAAATAATCGATTTCCTTTCGATGATAATCGATCACTTTTACTACACCTTCACCTATACGTTTTTACATTTGACCGCTTCCTTACCGATCCGACTTCCGTTGTGACGGACTTCGGCGGAACTCAAGGGCCATAAATAAGATGGCTTTCGCCTGCTCTTTTCAATATGCTCCTTTCCAATCGACAGATCCAAATCTACAAGCCAATATGACTACCATCGAAACTCTCCCAAAGACCCAAAGGGCAGCCCAATACTACGCAGTAACGAACAAAATTACCGTCAATGAAACTCCCGTGCCTACCCCAAACGAAGACCAGCTTCTCATAAAAATAGCTTCCGCGTCAATATGTCAAACCGATATGATGCTCCTCGTACCAAATGACGCAGGACTCATTCTGGGGGATGCTCGCCCAAGAACAATCGGCCATGAAGCCACTGGGATAATCCTCAGCGTTCCCTCAACTTGCAAAAACCCAGCTCTAAAGGTCGGTGCTAGAGTGGGAGTTTTGTGTTCTGAAGGCGTCTGTTATGAATGCGCAGGCTGTCAAATCCATAATAGTCTCTGTGAGAAGGGAACCGCGAGCTTTGGGGGATTTGGACACGATGGTTTCTTCCAGGAATATGTCGTTAGTCATTGGATGAATGCTGTTGTTCTACCTGACTCATTGGACATCTATGAAGCGGCGCCTTTGTTTTGTGCTGGTCTTACTAGCTGGCAAGGTGTTACGAAGGCTGAGATCAAGCCGGGCGAATGGATGGCGATTATTGGATGTGGTGGATTGGGATATCTTGGTATGTCTTTTACACCGTCAATTTGTTTTATACAATACTAACAAAAGCAGGCATACAATACGCAAAAGGTTTAGGTTACAAAGTCATAGCCATCGACCTTTCTGGCCCGCAACTCGAATTAGCGAAGGAAGCCGGTGCAGACTACGCATTCAACCCAGTAACAGATAAAGACTACCTTGCCAAAGTCAAAGAAGTCACAAACGGAGGTTGCCATGCCGCTGTCAATTTTACAGATTCGAAAGCAGCATACGACGCAACACCACCATTATTGAGAAATGATGGAATCATGATGGTTGTAGGTATCCCTCATCATGGAATCCAGCTCAGTGCTATGGACATAGCTATGGGTAGATATCGAATCAAGGGCGCCAACAACTCCATTCCCCAGAACATGGCGCCTTGCATAGAGTTCTCCGCCAAGCATAATGTCAAGTCTAAAGTCAACTTTTATAAGTTGGATCAGATTCAAGAGATGGTTGATTTGATGCAGTCTGGGAAAGCGAATGGGAAGTTGGCAGTCAAGTTTGATTAGATTAGGGCTCTCTGTCTTGGGTGTTGTATCTTTCTATCACTAGAATGAATGAAAATGGGTGCCAACTTACATGCAAATCCTTGGTCCTGAATGTACTCGGTAGATCCATTATTTTCCCGCAACCCGGTACCCCTCTTCTTGGTATCTTCGACCCCTATTTTATCCGAGGATTTCCCTTCTGCGGGTATCGTATTCCGGGATGGGGATTGATGCCCTTTTCAAATCGCATTTTCTCCCCCATGTCATTTTAACTCGGTAACTGTTCCGTATCTTGCTATCTGACTCGTTTGTTGGCTGCAAGAATTTTGGTATATGAGATTCATGACTAACATGGTGTGTATACGTTCATTGGTATTCGGCTGTCTCCCACGTTATTGAGACTACGAGCTTTATCTAGCACTAACTTCATGTAACCTTCAGTTGGTTCATGTCACGCACAAATTAAGCGAGCAATTGTCGAATGTTTCGCTTGTTCTATTGATAGGCCAGCTACAAGTACAAAGAAAAGCTCGGGAGGTACGTGAGCAACCTACCAAAAGCTCATAGCTTTATACAATGGAAACACGGGTTAATTATAGGTAAATAGTAAATAAAGACGTGATAAACCAACTGTATATATAGAATTCTACCATTTTATCATCTCTCTAGCCATCAAATCCGAACTTACTACTCTACTCCACTGTCGTCTAACCTCCTCGCACTATCCCACCTCCCACAAAACTGCAGCTTCATCTACCAACCTTCCTAACCATAGGAATACTACTACATTTCTCATCCTGCAAGTTCTCAAATTTCTCGTACTATGAAAACAATCAGTATCTCGATCTTCTCATCCACATCCCTCGATTTTCATGCCTACAACAAAAATAAAAGAGGGGAACGGGGGAACATACCCCAAACTTCTCATACAACCCACTAGCCCTCCGTCCACCATCAAGATAAAGATCCATTCCGAGTTCATCAGCATGTTCTTTTCCCCATGTGAGCATTTGACCTGCTAGGCCCTTTTTCTGGTAGGACGGGTGGGTTGCGATGACTTCGAGGACTGTTTATTTCAATCAGCAAGACTCGGAAGTCCATTGGTGAAAGATGAGTGTGAGAATTTGAAGGAAAAGGTCAGGGCAAGGGGTGGAAATTGAGGGGCTGGCATACATAAATGCTCTTTCCCTTTCATTACTACAGCGTGCTGTCTCGCCATTGGAGCGAAAATTTCATCTGTGATGGCTTGCTCACTCAGCTCTGAAGTGGGAGGGATTTCACCCCATGTTTCTTGCCATTTTCTGATGTGGGTTGAGGGTTCGGTCATATACTATGGGGCGAGTTGTGTTAGTATACGTATCAATGCTACACCTATCTTTTACCCTCTCAAAATGAGCCGAAAACGACATTGGCACAAAGTAGCCAAGAGACGCTCTTCATCCATATCTCCTCCAAACCCCCACGACAATAAAACCCACAAACCTTAACATAAGAAACAACCCTCTCCTCCTTCCCCCTATCACCGACGAGACTCTCAACACCAACCATAAAAATCACCCCATTCTTCTCCTTCCCTTCAATACACATCTCAAACCCATCCGCATACCAACCTCTCACTGCCTCGGTGTCGGGGAATAACCTGGCGATTGTGGCGTTTTGGAAGAAACATGCGTACCATAACTCGACGAAAGATGGGACGTCATTTTTTGTTGCGGGTCGGAGATGGAATGTTGAATTTGGGGTTGGGGTTGGGGTTGGGGTTGGGGTTGGGGTGGTTGTTGTCATCTTGGTGAGAATGGTGAGATTTTGTAAGATGTCGTGAGGCTTGAATATATATCCGGCAAGTGGGAGAGTATAGTTTTGGAGTTGATTGGAAAGCTAGGTGCGAGTTCTAACTCTATTTTATACTGAACTTGGAAACCCTTAGAACTACTAGATAGCAAAGCGAGAAATTCTAATGAGTGGGTGATTACAACCTAACCTAGTATGTCTCATTATGACTCATTCCTACTCACATAGAATGCCATCCAAACTCTCAAGGGATTTGTAAATATATATCCTAGTCCCATAAACTCTTGAAGGAGTCACGCACAGAATATGAGTGACAAGTTCGAGAAAAGATATTGGGTGCGGATGAACTACGATTTTACGAAGAAAACTACTGGAGAGATGGCCGCGGCTTTTTGAGTGAATTACTTCATTCAAAAGTCAGGTTCCTTATAGAAGGTCTATCTTCAGGATTACAACGAATGACAGCCTGGAAATTGACAGCAACCCATTTTTCGACAATAAACGTTTCTTAATGCGTTCTTTGTAGAAATGAAAGATAAGTAAGGACTGTTTAAGAACACTCATGCGAGGGTGTTGTAATACTGTCCAAGAGTAAATACGTGTACACCTACATCTAACGCTAGGTTAGCCATCTCCAAGGTAATGTCGTATAATACTTATAGCGGAACATCTTGTGGCCGTTCTCCGTGATTTAGTCAAAATTGATGCAAGAGACTTCGACTCTGGACTGCAGACGCAGAAGCAGCCGCTACAAAATCCATGTCTACGTTTTATGTTTTTATATTGTCGGTAGGATATAATTTGGGTGATGAGAAAACTTATTTATAGCAAGAGGGATGGTTTTGATTGATTCCTTGACGGAGAAACGCCGTTTACAACAATTGGTGTGTTAACCGGAGTGTAGTGCCATACTGTAAATAGGTAGAATCAAATCGCTATCAAATTTTAGTGTGGATCACAAGGCAGTCGAAGTCTTTCTGACGGTTGTTCAACGGAATAATGGGTATTAATTATATAAATACATGTATATCTAGAGAGAGAGACGAAGAAAAAGAAAACAACCCCACTGTTCCACCAGTTCAATGATCGAACCGATTGACACAAGCTGCATCAGTCTTCCTCTCCACATAACTTGCCCAACACATAAGCTTAGAATATAAATTCATATCCTCATCATCCCAATACTTAGCATTCTTAACGCTGTTGTCAGCTTTTTTCTTCTTCTTCTCAAGCCTCTTCCTCTCCTCCTCAAACCTCTCAACATCCTCAACCTCCCACTCATCTTCAAACTTAAACTCACCTCTATCCTCTTTCCTCATACCAAAAAGATTAGGTACGAGACCCCTTTTCTCAACACTCCTCTCATTCCAACCATCATCATCCTCCGTCGTCAAATCCCCCCTCACACTCTCAAACCCCCTCTCCTTAGCATCCTCCCCAATAAACTCACCCAACTGCAACTTAGCAATAACCTCCGCCTCAGGATTAACCGTCTCATTCGCACCCATCGGATCAAACCACGTCCAATTCAAACCACTCCCCTCCATCTCCCTCCTCTCCTTCAACATAAACTCTCTCAACTGTCTCCCCAGAATAACTCTTCCGGCAACCTTCATATCGTCAAAAAGACCTTGATACAAGTAATTAAAACGACTCGCAAACACATCCCAAGTTACTCGATTGATTTCCTTCATTTGCTCTTTACAGTAGTTTGCGTCGCCGAGGGAGGAAACACAGTTATTCATTTTCATGAATTGCCAGAGTTTGGTTTGACGGAGGGATTTGACTTCTTCTTTTCGGCGGGGCGAGGTACGGAGTTCGTCTTCGTAGGCGACGAGGGATTGTTGGTAGAGCTCCAACACGAGGTCGTCGTCGGTGGGGAGGAGGGGGGAGGGAATTTTAACGATTTTGGGGAGGATGGGATGCATTACTGTTTTTTGTTAGTCTTCTTTCTTCTTGGTCCGGATTTTTGGGACTTGATGGAGATATTGGGGATGAAGAAAATGCATCAGTACTCTCTGGGTTATAGAAAATACTGTTTGGGATAATAAAGCGAGAAGGATAACCGAGGGAGGATTGAAAAGAAATAGGGGTGTACATACCATCCCACGCGCGAGCAGCAGATCGCAGCTTGATATAATTATCGTTGAATCCCGCTTCCGATGGATAATTCCAATGAGTAGACTTTTTCTTTGGAGGTTGCCATCCGTAATCATAAGGCGCTCTATACGTCGGATCAGGATCCAGCCAATCGCCGCGAGGATGGATCTTATTCGTGCTTTCTTCGACAGCATCAGTTACGCGAGTTACAAGAGGTGCCGCTGAAGCTGCGAGAGAAAAGACTAAGTAGAGAGTATTGGTGATCTTCATGGTTGTGAAATAAAGTTGATGAATATGTATTGTAGGGAGATGCCTTCGATGAAAATGAAGGAGAATGAAATGAATGGATCCCTGGGGGGTGGACATCTATTTATATGAGAGAATCTTTTGGGTCTGATGGACTAGTGTGCTTCCTAGAAAGAGCCGTTGGCTTCGGGGGGCGCTATTTTGGCTTGGTGGGTGACAAGCGAGCGTTGGAGCACTCGCGTGTATTAATTCTTTCGTCACGAGAAAATACTCAAATTATAGTAAGAAAACTGGTCATGGATCTAGACACCCTTCTAAAAAATACTGTTGTGCCAAAAAGGCTGGTATAATGAAAATAATTATACGGACGATGTAGAATAATCGACTTAGATTTTTCTTTATTAGTCTACATGATTTGGGTCTTTAAATGCTTGTGCTAGACTTTTCGTATAATTAAGTAATATGAATTGTGTCCAAGTAATGACTAGATCCCTTACTTTGTACTATCTTAGGTCTATCCTGTAAGGTGACGACAGCAATAAATCTCTACTTTCCTTCCTGGGTTTATGTACCAACTCATGGCGACCTCCTTCTTAAACATTGCTTTGTCACTCGTAAGATTATATAAGCGAGAAAACCCCCCTATAGAACTCGCTTCAAGATTACCGCATATTCTGTCTTGACTCGAGACTCAAAGTAACCAACCTCAAAGAGGCTAGATTCTCTTTTAGGCCATACAAGCTATCTATCTCATGGCTACCTACGAATAATCTTGAGGATGGGTATTCGAAGGACAACACGAGCTCCTCCTCATTAGGTTTCACTTCTATGAATAGAAAACTGCCTTTGTAGCCTATAACTTGGTTGATATGAAAAGAAGGAATTACGAAGCTAGTTGTGTAAAGTCTATTCATGATCTAGCACCATGTTCTTGGGTGATATTTGTTTTTGTGCATCAAATCAGAAATGTATACAATTTTTCATGAAAAAGGACAGATTCAACCCCCAAACCGAAACTCGATCGCAACAACAGCAAGATCGTGACTCTCACTGCGCAACCAGTATTTACTTAGTATGACGATGGTTGGATGAAAATGTTTTGCATCGGTCGTTTCAGCCCGCCTCGAGCCCGCCAATGCGAGAACAGGGAAGTGATATTAAAGTGGGACCATACGAGGGGTCCGCGGGCTATGATTGGTGTAAAGGTAGGATGTAAGGATGTCGATGATGTCACACCACAGCCACGAGTCGACAGCCACATCTGGACCTTGGAAGGAGATGAGGCAGGTTGGTGGACGAATGGGGAAGGAAAACACCATGTACGAGTAGCCTGGTAGCCTGCGTAGGGAAATATAAGGGATGGGCTAGCCTGCTGGTTTTGCGGCTGTGCGTGGTATTATTTGGCTCATCTACCGTACAAGTACCCCCTTCAGGCTTCACCCTTTGGACGGTTGGAACTTGGAAATTAATTGGAGTCCTTTTCTCAGCTGGCTTGATACTCTCCTTTCCTCGTTCCTCCTAATTCTCTCGCAAACACCGTAATTTTAGGCTCTGAATCATCACGATGCATTCTCAATTTCTATTGGCAATTCTGCCGTTTGCTCTTGCAGTACCCGCTCCAGAAGCCGCTCCAGAAGAACCCGCCGCTGTTATACCACCTTATCCCTTAATAACTCCATCAGCAACTCTCAAGGACAGAACACCCTCTCGAGTCGACCGGCGCGATATTATTAGTTCAATTGCGGGATTGGACAATTATCTTGGTAGTGTTTTGGGCTCATTTCCTTCCTACGTCGCAAGCGGAATACCTCAATTCTTCCAGGATTTCCCTGAAGGAGATGCTGTTTTGAAAAAATTAGATCTCAAGCCTGGAGATTTGGATGCGGCTCCTACACAGGTGTTGAACATCCCGTAAGTTGGGTTGCTTTCTGTATTTGGAGAGGAAAATGGCTAAGTGAGGATTAGATCATACGCGAACTGGACACAACAAGGTTGGAATCTGCGATTCCGTGGAAACGTCTTTAAACAACCCAATATTTCCGAATCCAAGTTAGATGATCTCGCAAATGTATTCCTCGTTGGTACATCGATCGATAAACTGCAGCCCGCGGAACAGGCACAAGCAAGGAACTTGACCTCGGAAATCTTTGTTGTCCAACAAGGTGATAAGCCAGTCAGTTTTAACATCGAGCCAGCCTCAAGTCAAGGAGCAGATGGAACAGGTAGTGGAAGTAATGCCATCACACCAGGAGGAGGATCGCAAAACATCACCCTGGTTGGATTGACGACTTCTCAGGGAGACTTCGATCAATTCCTCCCACTCAGAAACGTCTCTGGACCAGGTGGATATCTCATCCCAGGAAATGCCACGATACTACCACAAAGAGTCAATGTCTACGCAACAGGTACTAACACAGGAAATGCAACTTCCTATCTAGTCCCCGAAAAGGGTCTCACCATCATCTCCGACATCGACGATATCCTCCGAGTCACGCGAATCTACCAACCCGCTGATGGACTCCTAAATTCATTCGCAAAGGCCTTTACACCATGGATGAACATGCCAGAGATCTACGCAAATTGGTCGAAAACAATTCCTGACTTCCACTTTCATTATCTTACGACGACACCGGAACAAGTAACGAGGAATTACATGGATTTTATCTATAAGACCTACCCAGGAGGATCATTCGGTACTTTCCCCCCTCCCACTCCCCCCCCCTTCAAAATATCCCAACCAACTAACACACCCCAGACACCCGCCCCCTAAACTTCTCCGACATCTCCGCCACCCTCGCAATCCGCAAATTCCTCCTCACAAAAATCTTCCTCACCTACCCCCAACGAAAATTCATCCTCGTAGCCGACACCTCCAACGCGGACGTCATGAAAGCCTATCCCCAAATGGCCGTCGAATTCCCAGGTCAAGTACAATGTATATTCCTACGCAATACCTCGGCCACTGATTCCGGCGATAAATTCCCTTATGATACTAGTGGTTTTAAGAATTTGGATAATAAGACGTATATGTTTTTCAAGGTCCCGGATGATCTTAGGGGACTTGATGTTGTGGGGGGGCAGTGTGTTAATAATACCATAAAGCAGAATGTTACTTTTAGTACGCAGGGATTGCCGTTTGGGTTGGGTAAGAAGGGGGCTGCGGGGAGGGTGCAGGTTTGGGGGAGTGTGGTTTGGGTTGTTGTTGCGGCGGGGGTGTTTGGGTTTTTGTGATGATAGTGTGATTTTTTGGATGTGTGGGGTGAAAATAGGCGTTTAATTTTGGGTGGATGGGGTTGGGTTGGGTTGTATAATGAATGAATGTATTTGAATAGGTAGGTAGATAGCATTTATCCTGGCAGAGCTTGGATAGTACAGTACTGAGGTATGAAGAGATGAATGAATATATGAAATCTTCAGAATCAACAATAAACTCTTACTTACTCGCATCGGAAGTCTGTTATAGCCTCAGGGTATATATAAATTCAAACCAGAAGCGTTGATAGAGACTCACCTGGCATCACAATTATGAAACATGTGAGAGTACTGTAAGATTACATGTTTCCATTGAAGCTCGATCCGATTATTTCTTATCACCCTCTTCGTCTGTCAAAACAAAGATATCCAGATCTGTTGACTGGCTCCATCCCTACCTAATTCTTCTGATACAGTATATCTCTCATTGAACTCCCCCTCTCTCAATCACTACAACAAACTCACTCGAGGGGTCAACCACACCGACAATTCTCAATTCAGAGAACCGCCCTTGGCCATATTCACAGACTCTCATTCCAAGCCTCAATACCGGCGAATATCCAACCAATTCGGCGGGGAAAAAAAAGCGATATTACCTACCGTATCATAGTAGCCAACCAACCCTTCCATCTCCAACTCTCCAAAATATAGATTGGAATTTTCTCGATTAAGTCTGTAAGCTTTAGTATTGTTAGAAGTGGGTATTAATTGGGTCAGGAATTGTGGGAACTATTCTACGCTACTGTGTATATAAGCGTGCTCCTTCTGCACTTCTCTCTTCTGTAGTTAATGCTAAAAGTATTCTAAACAACAGGTTATAGAGCCCCGGTTACGAATACTCTAGACTTTGTTTTTCTTAAGGATATACTTTCTGTCGAATTAACTTGTTCGTCTGCTTATCTAACACTATAGGTAAAACGAACTATAAGGGTGTAGTCCTTATAGGACCTAAAGACTTCGACATTTAGAAAGTCGCTTTTATTAAGTACTTAACAATCTACGACTAAGTCTACTAGATCGAGTTAGATATTAAAGTTAAAGAAACTTCGACTTTAAAGAAGACAACAGCAGGTACTACTACTACTACGACAGAGACGAGCTCGACAAGCTCGTTAAATAAGACTAATAAAGAGAGGGCGACAGTATCTTTAAAGATCTACGCCAGCCTAGATAATAACTATATAAACCGTATTACTATAATTATAGAACCGTTCGAGATGTTCTCTAATATTGTTAAGAGTTATAAGGGGAACAATAAAGTATAGTATAACAACCTATACTAAGACCTGTTCGACATTTAGAACCTAAAAGCTATATCGATTTAAGAAAAGCTAGATCTAATAAGAAAGTTAAAGAGTTAGATTAGGACTCTAAAGCCTACTAACGTAGTAGAAAACTAGATCCTTACGTACCTAATCTAAGCTAGCGTAGACTAAGAGCTATTCGAGACAACCCTTAACGTTGTCTACTAAAGCGCGACTAAGCTTTTCCTAGATAAGGTAGTTACCCGCTTAAAAGCTAGAGAAACCGAACTAGCTAATAACAACGTCTAAACAGATATAGTAAACTAGGTTAGAAGAGGATAGGGGAATTATTATAGTAGGGGAAGAGGAGGAAGACAAGGGGGAGTGCTAAGGGGTAGATATACTAGTAGTACTAGTAGATATCCCGGTAGATCTCCTATAGTATCTATAAACTAAAACCTAATTACTAGTAGAGGTTGTTATACGTGTCGTAGACCACACTTTAGGAATTAATGTCCTAAGTAGCTAAAGATAAAGGAAGGAAAGGTATACCTAGCCTTAATTGTTAAGGAAGGCGGGGTAAAGCTTAACAACAAGAGCACTAGTAGAAGTATAAGAAAAGTGTTAAAGACAAGAGAGGTTAATAGCGATAGTAATAAATCTAGCTCTACTATTTCTACCTACCTTCTAACTAAAAATAACTAAAATATAACGTAGTAGCTTAACTTATATACGTCTTACTATATTATAAACGATAGAAGTTTATTTATCGAATATAAATTAAAACCGATAACAATAAGAGTAAAAGCTACAAATAGTAGTATAATTAAATCCTAAGGAAAAGAAAGCGTAAAGATCTACTAGAGGAACGTTAGTAGAAAAGAGAGATCTATAGTAATATAAAATATAGAGTATATACTAGAATACTCAGACAACCTTCTATCTATTAGATTACTTAAAGATAGTAGATTAGACTATATAGTAGACTCTCCGAATAAAAGAATTAGTATAATATAAGGAAAGACGACGATAATAAAGGGTCGAAGAAAAGGGAGAATATAGAAGGTCTATCTAATTAGATTAAAGAACTCTCTAAAGGTAGAAAAACAGAAAGTAAATAACACTAAAGTAAAGGGAGGAAAGAGACCTACTATAAAGACTAACTAAAGTCGATATAAAAAATTATTAACCCCTACTAAGAGTTGTACTATAAAGAATATAGCCGCTAGAGAAAAGATATTAAAAGACTAAAAGAGACTAAAGAAGAAATCCTTACCGATACCTATGTTAGTACGCCTAGCGGGAGAGGAGGATAAAGATCGAGAAACGCCTAGTATATTAAAAATAGGTAAAAACGCTACTAAAACTAATGTCCGGCCTATTAAAAAGGAAATATCTCGCTCCGAGGTTAAGCTCCTATATACCCGGTTAGGCCACCTAGGACAGTATATATAAAGAAAGATTTATAACGTTCTCGACGACGTACCTAAACGCTCTTTTTACCTACCTTATTATAGTATTTATACTAAAGGTAAGATAATAAGGAAAGTGTTATATAAACTAATAGGAACTATAGCTAGCGCTCTAGAAAAAGTATATATAGATTTATAGGGGCCGGTTAAGCTAAACTTGATATAAGGGCATTTATATATACTATTAATAACGTACTAATTTACTAGTATAGTATAGGTATATTTCCTATTAAACAAATCCCTAGTAGAAGAAAAAGTCTAAGAATAGGTTAAAAAAGTAGAGGCTAAAAGACGCCGCTAGAGGATAGGGGAGAAGCTAAAAGCTTTACGCTTTAACCGTAGAAGAGAGTTTTTAAATAAGACTTTAAAAGCGTTCTATTATAGAAGAGGAATTACAATAGAGCTAACCGTTAGATATTACCCTAAAGGTAATAGATACGCTAAAAGAAGTATATAGTTAATTATAGAAAAGGCGAATACTATTTAATATAGATTAAACCTACTAGAACAATACTAGGAATTCGCGGCGCTTAGAGTAGTATATATATAGAATCGACAGATCGTAAAGAAGATGTCGAAATCTCCCTAGGAATAGTAGTATAGAAAGAAGCTAAGTATAAAGAGATAGAGGATATTTAGATACCCGGCCTAGGTCTATATTCTAAAAGAGAAGAGATCGAAACTCTAACTAAAAGCGTAGAAAGGGATATTTATAGGATAGAAGGAAGTATTAGATAAGATATATTTAATCTAGGACCTATAAGAGAGAAAACTAGTTAAATCCCGCTTTATTAATTTCGATAAAACAGGCGATAGTAATATCGAAAAAGAACCTATAAGGATAAAAATAAACGTAGTAGACAGCCTAGGTATATCGAAAAGTAATATAAGCGATAATAAAGGCGTAGGAAACGTCGAGACAGATAAGGATAAGGGTATTAATAATAGTAGTAGAAGTGTAGAAAATAATATAAGAAGCGATAAGGTTTATAATACGATTGACGAGGCGGTGCCTCGAAGGGGCGAAGAACCGGCAGAATCAGGCCCCTCGGCTAATTAGAATCAAGGTTTTACGCTATCTAAGGCCTTAACCCTGTTGGAACTAGATAGTAAGCTATTTAGTAAACCTTAAGAACAATACTATACAAAAGAACTAGAACGAATCTCTAAGCTACCTATAAAGGCCTAGGTTGCTTAGAACAAGAGGGACGAGAAGAAGAGAATTAAATAGAACTGTTAAGATAAAATTAAGAAGGAATCAGCTACTCGAAGATAGAAGACCTACGAGGATAGAAGACAGACAAGGGATAAGGTAAATATAGTAAGATCGACACTAGGGATACTCTAGACCCTTACCTTTATATAAGCTATAGAATCCCTATATAAGAAAAAGTGGCTAAAAGCTCTTATTAAGGAATTCGATAATATAGAAAGAAATATAACGTTTTCTAAACCTTTAGTAAGTGTCAGGGTATCACTAGGAGCGTACAAAAGACTATTCCAGAATAAGGTTGAGATTGATCGCGAGCCTTCTAAGAAAGTCCTAGAGCTAGCTATTATTTATAGTCAACAAGAATCCACGCTAAGCCCCACTGGGCAGCTCCACGCTAGCCTCGATTAGGCAACTCCATCCTGCTCCATCCCTTAATTGCATTCACTAAGCGAAGTAAACAAACTCTACACCAACCCATATTCACCCACATATGAGCCCTCACAGTAAGTATACTAGAAGGGGCGGAAGTAGTATTATCGAAACTTATTTTTAATACTAAAACTAACAATAACGACGTAATAATAAGATAGAAGGTTAGATAGGTAGTATAAGGGTTCTTATAAATTTATAGGATTAATTATAAAGAAACTTTTTCGCCTATAATCGGAATAGATAGAATAAGACTAATTATCGTAATCGTAGTAAAATATAAATAGAAGCTATATTAAATAGACGTCGTTATAGCGTTCCTAGCGGCGGAACTTATAGATAAAATCTATATAAAAGTCCTAGAAGAAGTAAGATATCGTTTTAGTAACTATGTAAAAGTTCTAAAGAGTCTATATAGCTTAAAATAAGCGGCGAAAATATAGTATCTTCTACTATTAGGATTCTTAAAGGAAATCGGTTTTAAAGCCTTAGTAATAGATCTAACAATAATAATTTAAAAGACAACCGGTATAATTATCGGCACCTACGTCGACGACCTAATTATAACTAGCCTAAATAAAGAAGTAATTTAATTTATTAAAGATCGACTAAACAAGCGCTTTAAGATAAAGGACCTAGGGGAGGTAAAGAACGTACTCGGAATAAGGATTTTAAGGCGCGACGACGGCTTAATTTCGATTAACTAGGAGAAGTACGCTCGAGTAATTGTAGTAGAATTCTTATATAAAGATATACTTATCTTTACTACGCTAATAGAAAGATCTACTATAAATAGTTTAAAGAACTAGCTAGGGCGAGAATTAACTATAGGGGAGAAGATAAGGTACGCTTAATTACTAGGAAAGCTAACCTAGCTCGAAAATACACGCCTAGATATTATATTTATAACAACTCGAATAGCGTCATTTACGTATAAAGTAGGATAGAACCACTAGAAGGCACTAATTCGCATTGTCGTATATATTAAGGGAACACTTTCTTATAGAATAATATATAGTAACAGACGTAGAAAGGTTAATATTCTAATATATAGCCTAGACCGAGGAGTTAAGGTCTAGAACAGTAATATAGAACTCGAGGAAGTAGGATACTTAGATATAGACTACGCTAACGACTAACGAGATCGAAAATCTATACTTAGGACTTTACTAATGTTTAATAGTAGAGTTATCTAATGTTCGAGTAAGAAGATAGTATTAGTCGTACGATTAACAACTAAAGTAGAATACGTCGTAGTAAGCGAATCGACAAAAAGAGTTATTTAGCTATAAAGACTATTTATAGAACTTAAAGGAAAAGACTATACTAGATTACCTACTCTACTACTTCTAGGAGATAATAAAGCTATAGTTTAACTTACGAACAGAACCTTAAATACTACTAAAATTAAGTATATCGATATTGTATTCTACTATATTCTTGACGAGATAAACAAAGGACAAATTCGAGTATAATAGGTTCTAGGAGAGTATTAACTCGCGGACGGGCTAACGAAAGCACTTAATAAAGCACTATTCGAATTAAACAGGAACGCTATTAGAGTTATAAGCGTGTTATAAGAAATCTTCGAATAGCCTTATAATTACCGGATATAGCTATTAGAGATTTAGGGGAGTGTTAGAAGTGGGTATTAATTAGGTTAGGAATTGTGGGAACTATTCTACGCTACTGTGTATATAAGCGTGCTCCTTCTGCACTTCTCTCTTCTGTAGTTAATTCTGAAAGTATTCCAAACAACAAGTATCCTTCTAAATTCTTACATTCAAAGGGACATAGCATACTGTATGTAACAAGACGACCTCCAATTCCGAATTCCCTGTTTGGAAACATTTGTCTTCGCTTGAGGATATTGAGCAAATGTGGGTGTAGGTGGGTGTATGTTCAGTCACTGGTCAAACTCTTATTTCTGGAAGGATGTATGTATACTCGGTAATTGATCGGAATGAGAAACCATGTTGTTATGTTAATCGAGACAGACTAGCTACCGAGGCGAGAATGGGATTTAGTTTGAACTTTGTAGAGAGAATGATATATATATCGATTATCTCGCGAACGAAAGACGTCATAAATTTGACGCGAAGAAAATTATGACGGGTTTCCTTACGTCTGTCTGGGTTATTTCTTATGTTATAAGTTTCTATTCTATTATATTATACTGTATACTCAGTAATATCTTCATATATCCTCGATTCCCACCTCCGTCCTCAAATTTCAATCCCTAATCATACAGTACCTGGTAACTCTCCTGATAAATCCATAACCACTACTGTACTGTACAGTACAAACTATATACCCAAGCTTAATTTTGTATTTTGTACGACTTCTAACCGTCAGTCAAAGAAAAATGTTGCATATCGCTCAATAAGCCACTTCCGTCATCCCAAACACATATTCTGATTCCATCTGTGAGGAAGCGGGTTCGTGTAAGTGGAAGGGATCATGGGTGGAATTCTTTTCGAGGGGGGCGTAGATGATTTGATTTTCGGGAGATGGGGAGATAGGTGGAGTGGAGTGATACGAGACGGGTAATTGGGGTCCTTGTGTTTATGTATGCAAGCGGTGTGGATAGGGATGGATAGATGATTGCGAAGATCGGAGGAGGAGTAGGGGGAGGGAGAGGGATTAATGGTGTGATTTTTGGATTAGGATTGTTTGGTATTTGTTTTGTGTTCAAGAGGGGATTTGATTTGATTAGTACGTACTATATTAACCCCCTTTTCTCATGTCTCTCATAAAAATGGAAACTCGGCATCTTATCTTCCCTATATCCCTTACGTTTGGTATATATTCTCGCTTAACTCCTCCTACCTACCAACCCCCGAGTATCCTCATATGCCCTGGCCCAGTGCTCCATCACAACGGTTTTTTTCATCTTTGGGAAGACGGCTTGCTACTCGAGTATGTCGTGATTAATGTATCACGCCACCGTACTGGTTTTGTTCTTGAGGTGAGACATTGGAGTGACACGAATGTAGTAGTCGCCACGTTTTCGTCAACGCAGATGCGGTGGTTGTGTTGGGACGTTGCTACGTAGTACGTAGCGTGTCGAGAATTTATCTGCGTACATAGATTGGTGCTGGTATGGGTTCTGTGAGACCAGATCTGGTCACATGGTTTGGTTTGTTCGGGTATTCGGGATATGGTGATGGGGTTTACTATACGCCTGGATGGAAGAGAATTATGTATATTTATTATGTTGAATATCAAGACTTTCGTGTTGAGTTCGGAGTATTGTTTTGCGTGATATTACGGTGTGGATGGATCTCATGCCTTCTATCGTCTGATATGATTTAGTGGACTTATATCGACGGATTCTGGAATTACTCACTACTCAAATCATTCATCAGAAGAGAGCGAATTTGTATATATATCAGCTCAAATGAATGTAAATTCACCCCTGAGGAAAATGGAAATAGTTTCATAGCAAAGATAGGCTTTGAAGTCGTACAAAGATCCAAACATTCGTTTAAAGGGTAGGAGGATTGAATAGAATAGAAAGAAAGCTTTACCGTACGCTGGTACTTCTGTCTTCGTGGTTGGGTTTCTATAAGAAATCAATCCTCGGTGGAAGGGCTTCGCCAAAGCTCCTATACCAGTTCATATACCATCTCCTAAAGAATAGTTGTGATGCTAGGATTCGCAACGGAGAAAATACCTTGTTCACGATGAATGGAATCTACGTCAAACGGGTGACCCTCTACATCACCCACCCTTTTTGGTATAGGGTTACAATGCAAGTAAGGAGCTAAGCGAACGAACTTTCGAAAGCGACGTTAATAAGTGATTCGACGGCAAGGGAATGGAGTTCCAGTTAAGAAAAAGAGTGACGTGTCGTTGGTTTTGTGAATAACCAGATATACTGTTACACCGTGGATGTAAGAATCATTTCATCACTATTTTTTGCTACACTTGAGTATATGATTCCATATTTTGATCAAGCTTCTGCTCCCTAGAGTATCTTAAGTAGTGGCACCAAGTGACTGGTCTGAGGAAGGCGTCTTTAGGAAGCTTTTTCGAGGCTCTTTCTTCACTTTAGCTTTCTTCACTTGGTACCCACTCTGATCTTTGGAACAACCCTTACTCCGCAGGGTATCTAAAGTGGCCAAGGGAGTCTGTGTAAGACTTCCATTGATACCCTTCTTTCACTATTAGCCTACCTCATTTTGAATATCGCATCTAATATTCTGGTTATGCTTCCACGTATTTGAGAGGTAGAAGCAATACCCTGAGGAAGCCTTCCTTTACTCAGTAGACCACTTGAATCATCCGATTCACTTCACTTGGTTCTGTATCCTGATTCGATAATTGATCAGGCGTATAGTAAGTATCTTAGTGGAAGAGGGGGAGGTCTGAGGAAGCCTTCCTTCAAGGACCCGAACGCGATGTGCAACAAAGCTTTACATGTTATCTTTCACTATGTACATGGATCTCATCACCCGTAATATAAGATCCAACCGCTGGATCAAGTTTGCTATATGCGACAAAACTCTACAATTATCCCTCATTAGTACCTATTTTGACCCACGAGGCACAATGCGACATGTACCAGTGCTCCGTACTCAATTAAGGCTAATGTCCAAACATGAATTCGAGATGACATGGGATACTTGAGACATTGGCAAGAGTGTGATGTGCAGCCAAAGCAGCGTTTGCTCTATTCACTCATTCCACCCACAAAAAAGCAAGAAAGCCACACCACCTCCTCCTCTCCACATCCCCGCGCCACCGTCTACCAAAAAGAATTCCCAAAAAGAATTAAAACCTACCAAAAAAACTGCAAAAAAACCTCCGACCAGGTTCAAAACCAGACTAACTGAGTTTTTGATTTTTTTCTCCAGTGTCGGACCCCTACCCTCGAAATTACACGGTAACAGTTAGTGGGTGTGGTGCTTATGGGTGATCACCCACTAACTGACTGGGCCAGGCGGACAGGTTTAATCCCAGTTTTACGACAGGAAATGTGGTATTTGGATATCTATAGAGATTTCGCTTAAATTGCGGGGTATTTGGGGGGTTACTGGGGTAATACTGTGCGATGTGCAACAGAACTACTTTGACATTTCAGCTGACATTTTATATTTTTCTTAGTTAGAGTAAATGGTTTGAGCTGACATTTGCGCGATAATGTTTAGCTGGGTCACGTTTAGAGGGGGCATTAAAAGCGTATTAGGTTACAATTAGACTAGTATTAGAGTAAAGATTGGCGTTATCATTTAAATTGGATTAAAGAGTAGAGGAAACCAGTAGCATACACCCTCAAAATCTTACGCCTTACTCTCCGGCTTCGCAGCTCCCTCTACAACCTTATCCTCTGGTGAAAACTTCATGCTGATACTATTCACACAATGTCTCTCATCGGTAGGTGTAGGGTATCCCTCGCCCTTAAAAACATGTCCCAAATGACCACCACAATTCGAGCAGACAATTTCGGTTCTTTGCATTCCCAAGGTGCTATCCGTATGTCTAGTTACCGCACCTGGGATATTATCGAAATACGCAGGCCATCCGCAACCAGACTTGAATTTATGATTTGCTTTGTAAAGAGGCGCATCGCAACCAGCGCAGGTATAGACTCCGGTCTCGGGCATGTGCTTGTCGTATTTTCCAACATGAGGAGCTTCGGTTCCTTTTTCTCTCAAGACGCGGAATTGCTCTAATTGAGGTGTTAGTGGGGTCAATTGAATTGGGTGGCAAACGGAATACCTTTGCTTAGAACAGCTTGCCACTCGTCTTCGCTCTTTTGGAGTGGATATGACATTTTGGAGGAACTGTTTGAGCTAAAGAAACTACCAAAGAAGGGGAAAATCGGCATAGATCGTAGGACTGTTCCTCTGGTAAATGGATGGAGAGCCTTTTGCGGCGATTGGTATGAAACTCGAGCTGTGTAGTTGCTGAAGGTGTAGAATGTACGAACGATGGATGGAAAGGTGGGAAAACGCATAAAGACTTAAATAGTGTTGAGAGAATTGGAATGCGGAATTTGCGTTTGGAATCTTCGTCGGTGGTGGTGGCACAGTTGAAGTATTTGATATCTTTCACTTCTTTGAAGGCGCTGAGCTGATATGCTTCCTCGGCTTCCATTCGTAGCGTAGCCCCGCGCTGAATGGACGACGTCAGATACCCTCGTCCATACACGAGTACC
Organism: Hymenoscyphus linearis; assembly: GCA_900536425.1. Taxonomy (NCBI): domain Eukaryota; kingdom Fungi; phylum Ascomycota; class Leotiomycetes; order Helotiales; family Helotiaceae; genus Hymenoscyphus; species Hymenoscyphus linearis. Next base: position 206,404 of record UNPR01000036.1, on the reverse strand, counting down.
CCTGGATTGGGCATGTCGGCCAATTATCGGAACTAGGCCTCTCCCCACTATCTATCACCCTTGAAACCCTACAGCGCAGCCTAACTAACCTGACATACATATGTGGAATCAAGACGCCGCCCATTCAAGCACGTTCTACTACAGCACACAACAGCTTCATCTTATTCTCTACTGATACCACGCCTACATATTATAAATATCGGGGTTCACGATGTCGCGCAGACCACCTCCCAATCCTGCTGCGGAGCGTGCTGCACAAAACACACAGACTCTCAAAAACCTCGTGAAACTCGAGGGCAACAAGACATGCGCCGATTGCAAAAGAAATAAGCGTGAGTTCGATTCCACATACACATCCATAGCTCCTTCTAGCTCCTTCTGGCTGTGCGACTGACTGTATACTCTTTCTCAGATCCACGATGGGCAAGTTGGAATTTGGGCGTATTCATCTGCATAAGATGTTCTGGCATACACCGCGGAATGGGAACACATATCAGCAGAGTTAAATCAGTGGATCTCGACTCCTGGACCGATGAACAACTACAAAGTGTTTTAAAATGGGGAAACTCGAGAGCGAATAAGTATTGGGAAGCAAAGCTGGCGCCAGGCCATGTGCCATCCGAGGCAAAGATTGAGAACTTCATCAGAACAAAGTACGATACAAAGAGATGGGTGGCAGAAGGAGGAATACCCGATCCCTCGACCTTGGATGCGGATGGAGACGATGATGTACCACTGAGTTTGGTAAAGGAAAAGCATGCTATTGAACGCTCCACATCACTAAGAACTGCGTCCGGACCATCTCATGTTAGAAGAGCTCCTCAACAGGACCTGTTCGACGATGATGCTCCTCCTCCTTCGAGGACAATGTCTGCGGCAACACCTGCATCAAGACCACAACCAAAAGCCGAACCTGCTCCTCCAAAACAAACAAAACCCGCAGACTCTTTACTTGGGTTGGACTTCTTTGGTACCGAAGCACCCCCACCAAACCGACCATTGAGTGCTGCCTCTACTCCTGGGGCCCAGTCACGACCGGATCTCAAGCAATCGATTCTGTCACTATATGCCTCTGCTCCTCGACCGCAACCACAGCAACAACCGTCTCATTCTCACACCGGCTCTTTTGGAGGCATGCACTCGCCTGTGCAACAATCTCCTCCGGCGCATCAGACATCGTTTGGAGGAATGAATGATGCTTTCAGCAGCTTGAGCTTTTCCAGTACCCAAACTTCTCCTCCACCTCAGCCAAAGCCGTCAGCATTCGCGAACCTTGGTAATCTTTCTAGCCATACATCTTCCCAAAAGTCACCACCAGGAAATTTGATGGGGGGTGGCTTTTTTGATACCAAACCTGCTTCCAAGCCAGCACCTCAACAATCGCAGGGCTTTGGCTCGTCTAGTGGGTTTGGTGCTTTTGATTCTGTTCCCCGTGCAGCCCCTACGACAAGCTCTGGCATGAATGATCTCTTCGATTTCTCTACACCCGCTGCTCCCCCGGCTGCAGCCCCTCAACCAAAAATGACTTCACCTCCTGCTCAACAATCTGTTTTCAATCTTTCACAACCTGCACCCGCTCCTAAGGCTCAACCGGCAATGCCAGCTATGAATAACTGGTCAGATAACAATGCTTGGGGGTCTGATGATGCAGGTTGGGGTTCTGCCAAGAGCCCTAATAACACAAAATCATCAATGGGAGCGCCACAAACTTCCGCAGCAAACTTCGGTTGGGGCTCTAGTTCAAACTCTTTAGCCAGCCAAAGTATCGTACCAGGTGGAGGTGGTACTTTCAGTCCAACTACTTCAGCACCAAAGGTTACGCCAGATGATGATTTTGGAGGATGGAGCAGTGCAGCAGCACCAGCATCTCAAAGTTCTAGCACAAACCAGCCTAAGCCCGCAGCTGGATTTGGGGGCAATGATGCCGACTTATTCTCTAATGTTTGGGGATAAATAATTGGAACGGGAATACTGGAGTTGGATGAACTGCATAGCATTTATATTTGCCCAGTACTTCCATTAAAAATAGTGCTAATTATATGACCCATATAAAATATCCGAGTATATTGAACTGATGATTCCTGATTGTGACTATAATTCAATCAACCGTCACCTCCTTATCCATGAGAAACGCCGTGTGCTATGCTACAGACAGTATATACCAATACAATACGCCCCAAAGCAAGTACTCCCTGTCGGTATGGCGGTGCACTTTCCAATCCGTTCTTGTGTCTCCAATGCCCTTGTAACCCATCCTCTCAAAAGACGAGGCCCCATAAAAACCAGAGTACTAACACAGTCCCTATTATTATGCCGGATAGCTTGAATATCGCCACTTTGTTCCCACTCGCTGCCATACGCCCCAGTCGTCCAGCTGAGCCTTTCAGACTCGTGCTCATGGAGGAAAATGTATCGGACTATAGATTAACCTGTCAGTACCCGGATTCACAAACCAAATTCCCAATCCTTTCCCATATCCTCATCCTCCATATCCATCTGCAGAGCCTCACAACCGGAGGTCCTTCCAAATCCAGTGTAAATCTGACAGCAAAAGGGGGGGCTTGTAACACCAGACTATTATTAACCAGAGGGAGGACGTACTGTATTGTCAATAAGATCCTGATCGCGGGCATTATCGTAGATGTCTATCGTTACGCCCCGTAAGGCTGTGACTTTTGCTGAGAGTTCCGAGAGGCGCGAATTGTTCTGGCGCTCGCGCTCGTATGCGTCGGACATTTTTGTGGTATTTCTTGTTTTTTCTTTTGAGATTTGAGGTAGAGAGTGTGGTGAGTGGGGGACAGAGGGGCTTTTTATTCGTCTGCCCTTACGGTTGGGGTGTTTTGCGCGCGATGCGTTTGGCACGAGGTTGAGGGAGGTCTGAGGTGTTTCGGGATGGAGTCTTTGTTTCGAGGAGTCGTGATGGTGTGCGCTTTTGCGAGGAGGGAAATTCAATTCTTGCTTTGGGTAGTTTCTGGAGCTGCGAATGGGGTGTGCGGATGGGCAAAGGTGGTTTATTCGTGCGTAGGGCGGTAAGTTTGTTAGTGGTGATACGAGTAGGTAGTCTAAGGTAGAGTTTCGAATGATCTCCCAAGCAAGTTCCAAGGTTGATTTGACCTCCGTCGAACCTTTCGGAGACTCGCCCGTCAAAAGTCCGCGGGACCGCGTGGAGAAAAGGCTGCGGCTCAGCCACACTTGAACGTCAAGGGTGCAGCGTCATCAGCTTTTCGGTCAGCCGAAGCCGAACCTTGAAGGCATCGCATTGAGTACCAACCGATTTCTTTCTTCAACCTCATCTGGATTTGTGAAACTCCTCGATTCACTTCAAAACAGCTGATCAATTGATAATCATCCGCTTACTTGAATCTTCATCCTATTTCAATAATCTTTAGTACTATTATTCCCAATCACAAACCAAATACCGAGCTTTCCGCCCAGCTTCAACCCCTCCGTACTCTAGGCATTACACAGACGCAAAAAACACCATTGATCGCACAACATATAGCTCAACTACATCCTCAAGTCGAACGGGCGGATTCCAAGGGAATACAACTCGTCATGGGCTTCATCAATAATCCTCTCCCTTCCTCGCTGGCATGTAAGTTTCCTGCCTCAACGGAAAGTCCGGTATGAAAGGAATTCATAACTGATTTACCCCGCTACAGCCGAATGTCGAAAATGCGCAAAGATCCTCACAGCTTTCGTGGATCCAAGACAGGCTTTCTCTCCTGATAAAGTGATTCCTCCGAATATTCTTGCGAATGCAAAGGTACGTTTCTTCTTAGCCTAATACTGTGTTGACGTTTTCCATTTTCTCTAAATGCCGAGGAAGCTGACCGGAATTTCCAGGGCCTCGCAATCTTCACAGTAATCAAAGGCGGATTTATCGGAACAGCAAGATACGGGAATGGAGTTGTTGTGGCTCGTCTCGCAGATGGAACATGGAGTGCTCCTTCAGCGATAGGAACTGGAGGTGCTGGAGTGGGGGGACAGCTTGGTCTGGAGATTACGGACTTTGTGTTTATCTTGAATGATGCTGCGGCTGTACGGACGTTTTCGCAACAGGGATCGCTTACTCTTGGAGCTAATGTTTCGATTGCTGCTGGACCCGTGGGAAGAAACGCTGAAGCAGCAGGCGCGGCGAGTTTGAAGGGTGTTGCGGGTATCTTTTCGTATTCCAAGACGAAGGGGTTGTTTGCAGGTGTTAGTTTGGAGGGAAGTGCTATTATTGAGAGAAGAGATGCTAATGAGAAGTTATACGGTAAGTCATGAATTTTGAATTCAAAAATTTCGCTCCTAATCAGTTTATAGGTCAACGTCTCACTACAGCACAACTCCTCGGGGGAGCAGTACGACCACCTCCAGCCGCAGAACCATTGATGAGTATCCTCAACTCAAGAATATTCGCAGGTGTTTCTGGAGGCACAGAAGCCATCTACAACAATAATCCAGTTTACGACGAAAGACACGATGATGTAGTCTGGGAAGGACGAAGAGGAAGTGCAATGGGCGAAGGCCCAGGTGGTAGACGAGGAGCAGCGGACGACTACATCAGTCCCGGACCAAAACGAGCAAGCACCTGGGCAGATGATATTTACGACCGCCCATTAAATGGAACATCTCGTTCAAATACTGTGAGCGGCAATGCGGGGCGCCCTCGAATCGGATTCGGCAATGACGATTACTCGTACTCGGATGCTCCTGCTAGTCCTCGAAGTGGAAAGATCGGTCCTGGACGACCAGCAGCACCGAAACCGTTATTTCAAAGCAAAACGGGAGGTTTGAAGGCCGACGAGGCCGTTGCACTTTTCACTTTCGATGCGGATCAACCTGGTGACTTGGGATTCAAGAAGGGCGAGATTATCACGGTGACGAAGAAGACTAATAGTGCTAATGATTGGTGGTAAGTTCTCCACAAATCTCTGTTTTGTAAATCTTGCTAATAGATCTTAGGACTGGTATGATCGGTACAAGAACTGGAATATTCCCCAGTAACTATGTCGAGATGAAGAAATAGGTTCTTCTTCCGACGATAGTCTTTCCTTGTTTTGTCTGTCTCTTTTAATCGGAATAGGATGGATGGATTTTCTCTCTCACGTACACAGATCGTTGGTTTAGCAAGTTCATTACAACATTGAGTCTCGAGACATGGTCCTAGAATGAAGGGAGGGTGAGATTGACGTATGCATAGCCTGTGCGCGATAGCGAATGTTGAATGACTGATGGGTGGATTTCCTTGTTGTATATCTTTTTTCGTGGGGATCTGGGTTTCCTGTTTGGTGTCTTGGGTTGTTATTTTCTTGATGTTATTGAGTCGTTGATTTTACGATATCTTGGGGGATCTTTTCTTTTTGGGGTTTCTTTGCTGGCTGCTCTTATGGAGATGATGGGTTCTAAGTTCATGAAGAGGATTTTCCTACAGTAGAGAGGGTTAAATTGAGTTGGGAAAAGAAATATATATATGAGAAAGAGGGTTTCTGATTTTAGCTGCTTCTAAGTCGCATTTTCAATAATGTGATTATGTGAAAGATGAATGATTCTTTTTTTATGTGCAAAACGGGTTCCTTCAATAGTCTGTTGGGCTGGCAAGACAATGTTTTTGTGGTGAGTGATATAGTAGTACATACCTCGTTGAAATAACTGTACACCCAGCCGACCTACCTACTTTCTATCTTTTGGCTTTTCTTTCCACAGTTTACTTTGTTTGGCTTATTTTGGAATTGCGAAATATTTCGTTCGATTACTGTTCTTTTCTTTTGGTTATGAATCTTGATGTTCTGGAGTTGATTTAGGATATAATGGTTGGGTTCTAGGGCAGTGTCGTTTGAATGATATAAGTTGAGATGTTGTAAAGGAGAAGTATAGATACAAAGATTGCTTTGAGGATATTACATGAAGGTTATAGATGGGAAATTGATTGCCAAATGCCCATTCTTTTTGTATCTTTGGGGATACGGTAGTATAGTCGGAAGGATAGAAGTCTTCTAGACTCGAATTTAACAGTTAGGCAATTGGGAATTGATCTTGCTATAGTATTCTGTAATTGCGAGTTTGGAGTCCATGCTGCTGTTTGTCCTTGATTTCATACTGGATGATAAGGTTACTAAGAGTGAATAGTAGGTGGTACTAGTGAATAACAGAGACTAGTGAATGGTAAATGCTGCTAGTGAATAGATGGAAGTATTAATAGTGAATAATAAATGCTTCTAGTGAATAAATTACTATACTAGTGAATGGAAGATATCACAGTGAATAATGGTGAGTAGTAATATTGAATGGGAAGTTACAATAGTGAATAGTACGTGACTCTAGTGAATTTCAAGTGATACTAGTGAATGGTAAGTACTACTAGTGAATTATCTTGAACTGATTCACTACAAACAATTCACTATTCACTACTTTCAAACAAATATTCACTATTTATTATTCTTTTAATACCTACTCTTTAAGATTCACTATTCCCTAACTACTATTCTCTATTCAATATTCACTATAATCTATTCAGCATTCACTATATTCTATGATAAATAGTGAATGATCAATGGTGAATGGTGAATAATAAATAGTGAATGATATATATAAAACAGTGGATAATAAACAGTTAATAGTGAATGATACATGTAGATAGTGAATTTCAATAGTGCATAGTGAATAATGAGAGGAAATTATAGCTGGCCAGTGCCTTTTATCTAATCAAAGCATGAGAAAACGCTCGCTTAGAACCTTCTAACGCTATTGAGGGACAACTTCTCAGACCATGAATCATGGGTTTTCTCTTCTATTTCCACACATTTAATGTCCAAGAACGAGTACAAGTAATTGAACTCAGGTCTCTACTCCCAACTCCGTTCAAATAAACCTTCGCCATTGCAAATGAACTACTGTACCAGTTCTGGGGTAAGATACTCGAGTACGTCAGAATGACACTGCTGGAGACCTCTCTAAAACCTACAGGCTCTCTTCTTAAGCGAAGTTTGTGCCGACAACTTCAAGAAGTGCCAGTAAGAAATGATGGCTAAATATAGAGCAACCTTATGGGGAGAGAGCGTTAATGGACAGTCAAAGCTATATTAGGCGTTCGAGTGATCCTAGACAGCGGTAATATTAAGAAAAGTGTAAGTACGGATAGAATAGCTGGCTATATAAGAAGACAAGAGAGCGTCTTATAGGACGTTCTTCTTCTCCGTGATGATGGGCTAGGAGATAGCTATGCCACCTAGGATCTTAGATAGTATAGTACTTGCCCCTTTATACTACAGAAAACCTAAAACCCCACCAAAACCAGCCATTACACCCACTTTAGAACAACACATATTAAATCTCCCCCTTAGTGTTCCCTATGGCAAAATGGTGGTCGGTTTGTGGTCGTGGTAAGTTCGATACTGACCACCGTTCTGACAGGGGGTCATCTTTATAATAGATCTATATAATAACTCTATCTAACTTTATATAGAACGCGCTTACTTAAAATGTAGTATTAGTTCTATAATCTTAAACGCGCCAGGTAGTTGTTTTTTCAGGCTGGTTTCGGGTATTTTTCAGAATAAAAAGTACACCTTCGATTTCTCTAAACTTTTATACCTAATAATTTTATAAGTTTATATACAGTTGTTAAACAGAGTAGATATAATTAATCTTTATCTATTATTTAATAAAAGTGCTAATATAGAAAAGCTTTAGGACGTAGGAGAGTAAAGATATCGTGAAGTGTTTACCTTGAAATTTAGTAGTGTTTTAGGGTTTATGCAAGATACTCGTTCCGCGCGAACTTATTAAATTACCTGTATCTAAATCTATAAGAATCTAGACTCCATAGAGTTAAACCAACAAAGTTATTACTCCATTAACTTTGATTAAGTTTATCTTTCCAAGTAGACTTGTAAAAGCAATTCTTTTCTCTTTCTATCTTTTTCCTAACTAAAACATCAAGACTCCTTTCGCTTTATCTCTGGAATACAACAAAGCGAGGATATATTTTACTACTAAAGCTAGCCCAAAAAGATAAAACCCCCATTTGGGATGGGGTAGTGCAAAAATATAACGATCATATGGAGCAGCTGGTGATCGAAACCAGGACTTCATCGAAGACTTAACTGTAATGAATACAGTATGCAAACGAGGCACTCTACCACTGAGTTACAGCCCCTGTTATTGTGGTTGTTGTGTTGTGGGAGTTGTTATTTGTTAATTTGTACAAATGTTTGTGCGGGAGTGGGACAAAGCGCTTGGCGTTGGTGGACTTCGGCAAGACGGAGAAGTAGTTCCGATTGGTTAGGATTGGCTTTTTTCTTTGGAGGGGCTGGCTGTCCCATGTGATAATTGGTTCAGATCAGCTGGAGGCTCTGTCTAGTAAAGCCACCTGATAATATATACTGGCAATGGGGTCTCTGAGTATTAAGCAAACTCTAGCTAGTTCTATCTATGGTCTAGGGAAGAGAACTCCATGAATAAACCACAATAAGGAGGTCATTGTGCTGAAACTTTCAACCAAGGAGAGTTAAATACCTGTCATGTGACACTATGAAGATCCCGCCTGAGGTCAGACCCACTTCTCTCCAGGTAAACAAGAAAAGCAGCGATGATATTTCATATATATTAGCGTAAATTGGCTTTTGAAGGATCTATATACTACAATGTTTTAGCACAATCTCCCTAGTTGTGGTGGAACCTTCGGCTAAGTGTTTTAGTATCTAAATAACTTAGCCCTCTCCGCCACTTTTCTTGTCCATCAGGGGATTTCTAGAAGCCCACTCTTGATTCCATGAACCGGAAAACCGGATATCAAGGATGGGATGAGGGAAAAGCCACGGCATTCTTTCTAGAACAGACTGTCAGAAAGTCTTCCCATCTCACTGCAGGCTGTCTATATCATGGTGCAAGTGAATTCTTCCAAGTCCACGGGTTATGTTTGTGAAGAAGGGTATCCAAGTTATATTCGTAGTATTCCTCTATAGCAATACACTTATACTGATTTGTTGCTTGCCCCGCCATTTTCAGGTAGCAGTCTTATAGAACATACTATACTCAAAGGCAAAGTTTGAACTGTAATTCCAAGAATGCAGTTGCTTATTTTGGCCCCTTGGATCTACACGTCGTACTGATCTGCCCACTTAGTGACGTCTACTTTGGTAAACTATTGACAGGCTGGATCTAACTGGTTCTTGGCCTCCGCAAAAGTTCAATTGCAAATCCTGTTGGGAACCGCATGTAACCTCTGGTCCACTTCTGAATGGGTCCGCAAGTCTCCAAGTGGTGCTCGGCACTTGGCCTTTACATGTTGATACAATTGTAAGAGGTGAGTCATATCATATATAGCTAACATCTCCTAATTTTACTGTTTTGGTACCCCCATTCTGATCCTGAAATTCAGTTTGCCCATTTCCCCAAGAACTTTACCACTTAACGCCATGCCTTCTTTAGAAGTCCGTGGAGCCACCCTTCATTATGAATCCTTTGGCACAGGACCTTTGCTACTCCTTATCCCAGGAGCTCAAGGAACTGGAGCTATCTTCTACGATGTCGCCAAATTACTCTCACCATCCTTCACAGTTATTTGCTTGACCCGTCGCGGGTATTCTCAAAGTCTCCTTACAGGAAGTCAGGACTTCAACAATCGTCTATCAATAGACGCCGACGATGCACATCTTCTCATCCAAGAACTTTCCGCAGAACCAATAATGGTTCTCGGATCCTCATCTGGAGCAGTGGTTGCTCAACGTCTTCTCGAACGTCATCCAGAATCTGTGAAGAAGCTCATTTCCCATGAGCCTCCCTCCATTTCCCTTCTACCGTTAGAGACCCGGATTCAGGCTGTTGGGGCATTCGACCACGTCTATAATGCTTACCGAGCGAACGGAACGATACCCGCGATGGAATTCTTCGCGAGTGTCTTTAATGAGAACGATGCTGTTGTGTTACAGTCAGCCATGGACTCCACTCGTGGGGACGAAATTCGAGCCAATACCATGTTCTGGTTGGAATTTGAGCTACGACAGTACACTTCTGCTCCCGTAAACTTGGACTTACTGGTGGCAGAAAAAGAAAAGTTTATTCCAGTTGCCGGGGCCTTGACAAAAGGCGGACCATGTTTTGAACCAATTTCATTGATAGCGCAAAAGATGGGAAAAGAAGTGTTAACACTGCCTGGAGCCCATGTTGGTTACGCGACTGAGACGAAAGCTTTTGCAGAAGGCATATTGGATCTGTTAAAATAGAGACATAATTTCGAACAGCCACAACTACAAACTTTTTCAACAGACAAGGCTTAACTCTTCTGGCCTTCATATATCAAGATACCGTCTCTGTCATCTAACCCCTTTTCAATCGTCATAAAAAACCAAGCACCTAACTTCAATACTCTGTCGCGACTCTTCTTCTCGATAAGCAGGATCCTCAAATGCTGAATGCAATGCCCTTCTCCCAACTCGCTTATCCGAATCGAAGCATTTGATTAGGAGAACCTCCTCTGTTCCTAGTTGGTGTTTGAAATACCACTTGTGTTTTGGGTTATGTCTCACCACCCATTGCTCGCCAGTAAATCCATTATCCGTCATAACAGCCGCAACGAGATCTTCATCTGGGACTGTATTGGCGTCTGCAACTGCTATGGGGTCTTTCCGAATTTTCTTGATTGGACGCCAGACATTGATGATTTGGTATCTCTTCTTCAGTAATTCTTCTGCTTCATCAGGCAGTTCCCATCTCAACCGCTTCTCAGCCCCAGCATAACTCTGATCAACGTGCGTTTTGGTGACGGGTCCTCGATTTGCAAGGTTTGAGAATCCCAGATGATGCCATTGTGTTGGCCCACGTCTGACTTTATGATTGAAAACATGGATTCGTTTTGCTCCCGTTACTTCTTTCAATAACTTCGCACACTCGGGGTAGTATTCCGCTTCGATCTTTTTGTCGTCCAGGAACTCGGCTTCCTTACTTGGGAAATGATGATATTGGAATCCGTGTTGGTCCAGAGTGTACTTCTCCTCCTCCCCGTTGACGTCAGAGATCACGAAGGGATGGGTTAGATATGGTCTCTCGTTGACGATGCGGCCTTTACCGATAGTGATAGGGGTTGGTGCGGAACCGTCACCTGGGTCGTCCCAATAACTCAGAGACGTCAATACGTTATGTTTTTCCTGCTTAAGGAGAGTTCTGGTCGCCATTTTGAAAGTGTTTAAATCGAATGAAGTTTTTGAATATCTGTAACAGGATGAGGTGGTCAGCTTTTGATGGTGGGGCCTGTACTCGTATATCTATACTGTGATTTAGCCTGCACCTACATTCGGGGTACAACCCCGCTATCAGAAATCTTGTCTGAAGACACGATGCATCTTTTTCTAGCCTTTAAGGATAATTCAATAGATCTTCTAAGCCTCGGTGGAGCAGAGATCTGTTCTCGTTGTTGGGTACGGTAATAACTCAATCACGCATCTTCGTAGATAGTAAAAGTCAATCTCTCATGTTACCCCTCACCAAGGCAGTTCCGGCCACCCCTCGCATCACTCCGGAAGTCTCTTAAACCACTCTCCTAAAATGCGTCAAATTGGTGTCAAGGAAATAAGAATACGTTTCCTCAGTTTCCGCGTTCCGTTGCCGGGAGAAGTCTTCATCACCACTTTATGACATTGCTGACTGAACTTGATAGAGGTCAGAGCAGTCAGTATGTTCACGTGATGACCTAGTTACAGAAGGCATCGGGCAAGAACTTACTGGAAGTGAGAAGCGATAACCTAGAGGATGAAGATAACAGGGGATCAATCAATGTATGACATCACGTTTTTCCTGGAAGTCGCTTCTGACGGTTCAAATTGCAATACTCGAGTATCCCTTACCTTTTACTCATATGCGAAGTTTTGGAGTAATCAATACCCGAAATACTGCGAAGTTAGACGTCCAATTGTCAAATTTCGAAGCAACACAATGCAACAGAGATCAAAAATGGTTTCAATAATTGGTTCATCAAGCATAGCTATACTAGCGCAGCTAACAAAAAAAAGGTGAAGAGATATTCATCTCTTATCTTGACTCCGAGAATTATCTTGGCAGCGTGGAAGCTAAAAGGGAGCATCTACGGCGGAGACTTCCTGGCGATTGTCAATGCCTTCGGTGTATACGTAAGTGTTAATATTCTAAAGACTCGGGGGAGAAATGATCTCAATCTAACCAAATGCCTACTCTCACAACAGTGGAGTGGGTAATGGGGTTTTTTTTCGCTAAGCGAGTCCGTCGGGAGATTGGTAATGAAGGTAGGGTTATGATTATTCAAACTCCTACTGTGTGGGCTAGCATACCTTGCCGTAGCAGCCTTAGAGATCAAAAGTTATGGTGCTGATTTAAAAATGGAGAATAAATTGAAATAAAGCCGTTTTCAAACATCGAATTAGCTGGATTTTAGCACCAGTGCAGTAGAAGCTTTCCAGATCTAGCAGCGAGTCCCGAGTGCAAAATGGCTGTGACAGATGAATTTTTAGGATACAGTGAATCAATAGCCTTCGTTAGCATAAGCACAAGCCTCGTTTTGCAGTCATGAATATCCCTTTACATTGTAAGAACGGCAGCTACGTGCCTCAAAGATTTAGCTCACGGCTGTAGGTAGTTTTGATCACCTCTTCGCGGAAGAGAGAGGTGTCAGAGAGGTTATTTTAATTAGCGTAGCTTCATGTAAATTATGTAATTCTTCTAGCTATTTGGATCAGTCAAAACAATATACCGAAATCCCTACTATAAGACAATGAGATTGATCGTCATAGAATATGTGAAATATCTACCTTCTCTGGATCGACTCAAGTTAATAGAAAGCAAACAAATATCTGCCACTGTTCTTGTCCATCTGGCAACACTTCTAAAAGTCCCTCTCGTTTGAACGTCTCTTCCGCTAATCCCCTTGGAGCCAATACTGCCACCTCAAGCCGCACTCATGTCGTCTTCTGGTATCGTAGGTACCTTCTCAGTCTTTGACGTAGCATAAGACTGCTTAAAAAGGAACCCTGGATGCCAAATATTCATCGCTAAGCAAGCAATGAGACACATACACCCATCAAGAACAATAAAAGAGTTTTCATCCTGCATAATCGGATTCCGCCAACCCCCAGCCATTTCCGCAATCCTATATATACAACGTATAGTAATCGTCGAATACGCAATAACAATGGCAGCCAATAATCCTTTAAATCTCTTGGAATTTCTCAAGGCAATGGTGGATGCGTTAAATTGACCGCGGTATTTTCGAATCTTGAAGAATACATCAATGGCCATGAGACCAAAGATTCCTAGTGTGGCGACTTGGGAACAGAGTCCCACCATCATGATGTTGTTTCCGACGGACGGCTTGGTGGCTCGAGATGCTATGACAGCGCCGATGGCCTGGATCACGATGGATGCTATGTCTGCGAAGACGAAGATCCAATTATAGAGCCTGGGGGCTATTCTGGAAAATTTACGACCGTAAATTATGATTCTGGAGGTATCAGTTTTGTTATTCTCCAGTCAAGAGAGCTTGATAGAAACTGAGAAACCTACAAATGTTTGAGCGTCAGATATATACCACCAGCTAAAAAGGCTGGAGCGACTGTTCCAGGAACCAGCATTATGGTGAGGCTATAATAAAATGTTAGCCCAGATTTGCACAACTGCTGAATGCCCCAGAGTAATTACTATGTTCTGCTGAATGGATTTCTCCTTAATAAGATCCGACCGACATAGCCTGGATTATTCTGGTTAGCTGCCGTTTGACCAACAGAGACGAGTTAACCATACCAGCTGCTTCACCGAATGCTCCAACTCCGAAAGCTACCATAAACGTCCATGACCTCGACCTCGCACCTTGAAAAATATGCGCCAAGCATGATAATGAAAATGCGACCAAGAAAAAGTAGTTGGCTGCTTTGTTCGGTAAGTAACCGTAAACCTTGAGGAGTGTCAGCAAATGGACAGACAAAATGGAGATACCGCCTCCTTCAAGGGAAGACAGATTGAATAAACTCACAGAAGCAGCAAGTGGACAAGTCTCGAGGGTGCAATCAGCGTATTTTGATTTTCGAACCTCAAGTAAAGAAAAGATAGTCTCAATCATCGTGAATGAAGAGAAAGTGGGGCCAAAACTAGCTTAGATGTGCGACAGACATACACATTTTACCAACAGGGAGGATGCCCTATCTAAATATAATATTCATCTCCACCAACCAACCAGTCAGATGACTTTGCAAATCAATGCTCCGACCTTTATGTCGCTTACCGTGCAAGGAGGCGAAAAGCGTATAGAAAAGCCACTGATTGGTCCCAGCAGACAAGGAGGATCTACGTCGCTTAGCAGAATCGATCAGAAGCATCCAATTAGAATCATTGACCGTATTTCGTATTGCGTACTCGTAATCATATTTTTATCCTCGCCAGGTCTTTGAAAGCGAAATTACCCTAAATAGAAAACCAGACGGCAGTTTTTGCTCTGGATGGATTCCCAGCTTCTCAAATCCAACGATAAAGTATCTCTAGTTCCTACGAACAGGGACAGAGACAGTGACGATGGCAAAGATTCCAACTTACCAGAACATGCTCCAAATAGCTTCTCATATACAAATCTTCCCGTGTTGGTACTGATTTTGCATGGTCGTCCGCCACTCAATCCTCCAGCTCGATTGTCCTTTGACATCCGCTCGCTCGAGAACCCCCCAAAACATATTCGCGATTCCCACAACGGTACTTCAAAGAGGTTGCAGGAGTGGATGAGGCAGAATTCTGCTTTCATTGTACGACGCGATGCGATCGCGTCCGAGATTCAAGCTGCGATGGCTGAGTTTCTCGAGAAGGAGGGTGAAGACCTCATATCAAAGTCGGCAGAATCCGACGAGATAACAGCAAGTGAGGAAGAAGAACTTCCTACTTCATTTGAACCGGGATTCAGGGTGGGCATTAACTGCCAGATGGGTCGACATAGGAGTGTCGCGATGGTTGAGGAGCTGGCCAAAATGTCCTGGCCTGGCTGGGATATCAGAATTGAACATCGCGATATCAAGAAGAAAAGAAGGGACAATGAAAAAAAGGGTCGACGAGATGGTCTGGAACAGCGGGTAAATGAATTTGGCGTGGTTTTTGGAGAGGACTGATAGCATTGAATTCTCGACACGAAGTTGGCAGAATTGATAGGGTCTTTTTTCGGAAGGTTTGCCGAATTTAAGGAGTAAGAAATCTACAGTAGTTACACAGCACACAGCAAGCAGGAAGCGCCGGTTCACGAAGTAGGAAATAACTTCCAAGACTCCAGTTAAGGGGTAGTGGGGCACTCAAGCAAGAGGATTCGTTCTGAATGTTTGACGAGTCGATACTTCTTTTTGGCATGGTTGCAAAATGCATATCTATGGGACAGATTTGATGGAGAGCTATGCGAATCGCGAACACGTCGTTAGGTAAGTACCAAGAACATATTATATGGTTGGCAACTCGGAGTTTCGTTTGTTCTCTTACAGCAGACTTTCCCCTATCTCCATCATTTCAAAACCATGCCTAATCCTGACAACAGAAGATCCTGGCTTTTCTCTTTCACCACCTTTGAGAGCGGCGCTCCATCCGTCTTGCACAGCTTTCTCGTCAAGTCCATCTATAACAGCGCTGACTGAAGGCACTATGGCACCTTTCTTGACCAAGCGGGATATCTCTGTGAGTTGCCTTCCGCTGTCGCCAGTTCCATCAACAATGAAAAAGCATCCTCGTCCAGCTTTCTGCAACACATCCCAGCCCTCGACGTGAAAGTCTTCAGGAGGCGGGGACGCAATAGTGACAATCATTCCACCCTCTTGTACTAATGGGATCGCGGCTTCCAGAGTTTTCTTCCCTACGCAATCGAAAATGATATTGAACGGTACACCAAGGCTTGTCACCTCAGAAACCCAATCCTTCACCTCACGGTAGTTGATGACCAAGTCGGCACCGAGTTTCATTAGATCTTCGCCCCCATATCCACCCGTAGCGACGACCTTCCCACTCGAGCCACTTTTCCCACTCTTCCCACTCTTCCCACTCTTCCAACTCTTGCCAACCCACTCTCGAGTCATCTGAACTGCCATACGTCCCACAGCACCAGTAGCACCAAGAATTAACACATTGTCGCCCTCCTTGACAATCGCTCCACCCTCCTCATTCCAAACCGGTTCCTTCAGTCCCTGCCAAACAGTCAAAGAAGCTCGAGGAATAGAGGCAGCCTGTACATAATCCAGCCCCTTTGGAATCTTTGCGAGCATTTCGGGTTCGGTGACTGTATACTCGGCCATTCCACCCTGTCCGTAAAACTCCAAAAGTCCGTATACCCGATCGCCAGGGTTGAAACCACTTCCAACAGGCGCAGTAACGACCTCACCCGCGATATCCTGAGATACTATACGTGGTGTATCTGGTGGCGCTGGCCATGTTAGTTCGTAAGGAGTAATGGCAACTGCTTGGACTTTGACAAGGACTTGATTATCTGTGGGTTGTGGAACTGGGAGTGAGGTTTCGAGATGTAGGTCGGTGACAGAGCCCTCTTTGTATACGGTTGGAACATTGGTGAGGATTATAGCTTTCATCGTTTCCGGATGAGCCATTATGGCACGGGAGTTGTGGTTGACAGTTGTTATAGTTTTGTGCAAAGAAAGATTGTTGCTTGAATTGTTGGATCACATTGGAAGCTGAATAAGGTTTCTTGAGTCCTTGCTGAATTAAAAGGAAGTGAAATTGTATTTGTTGTTGTTGTTGTTGTTGACATCAGAGCTGGATTGTTATTCTCTTTTTATATACAAACGATATCACGTAGGAGAAGGTCTATATCCAATTACCCCCTGTCACAATTAATTCGTACAACCGAGATGGAAAGAAGAGTCATCATCGTACGAGGCGTATGCAGTACGACAAATGACTTCTTTAATCAACCTCAGGATTATGGATTTGTTAGGCTTCAATACTCGGTTTCGTTTTGGTACTTTCCTAATTGCACTCTTTGACTTTAGGAAGTGGATCTAAGTACAGGGCTGTAGAGCCAGTGAGAGTGGTCTACTCTAGACCCTGGTCTGTGAATTCTAAAGATCTTGGAGCTCTTTTGGCCCTTCTATCTAAAGATCTACGCTTAATCCGTTAAGGTACTTCCAAGATTTTGGCTTGGCATAACCAAGGGCTAATAGTTATTACTAAGCTAAGAATGGTGGTTCAACCAATTAAGAAGCGTAGATGAAGGTAAAAAAGAAGAGACAGACAAAATAAGTAGGTGGGAAAACAGATTCACTCGCATGCCGCAGTGCACCCTAGTAGCACTTCTCACTCACATCCACTTCCTGGTTGTCTGAGAGTGCAATTAGGAAAGTACCAAAACGAAACCAAGTACACGCGGGATTCCTGCAAGCCTTTTTCGTAAGCATCTGCCACGAGAATCGGGACTTGCTTATTCGCAGCCTGGGCACGATATTATCGATATAATATCGGGGGGGTCGACGATAATATATCGGATTCTTGACGATTATCGATACGCGAATGAGCCGGACGCCATTGACGGTGTCTTTACCCACTATATCTTCCAATGTGTAAGTTTTTATGAACCAGTGTGATCAGGAGAGAGAGAGACTAACTAAAGTT
The DNA here is from genome assembly GCA_900536425.1 of Hymenoscyphus linearis. Lineage (NCBI taxonomy): Eukaryota > Fungi > Ascomycota > Leotiomycetes > Helotiales > Helotiaceae > Hymenoscyphus > Hymenoscyphus linearis. Next base: position 188,815 of record UNPR01000036.1, on the reverse strand, counting down.
TCATAGCCGGCCTCTTTACAAGCACAACAAACTATTGATGCGGGGCAATCGGTTTACCGATATTTCTTCGAGGCGATATTCCCAAATAGTTCGGCTAACAAAGCTGGTTTTGAGGGTCTTGGAGCCTATCATTCTTCGGAAATTCCCTTGGTCTTCGGAACTTATGACCGGAATTACTAGAATTAATTGAAATAAAAAAGCAAAAAAACAAGCATAGCTTATAGTATGCTCGGACTAACTCTGCTTCCGCGGAAGTTGGTTTATCTCGCATTATCGGATATCATGTCCCAACTGAGCCACTTGGCTGGTGGTGTAGTGATCTGATTGCTGAGAGGAAAGAGCTTATTTTGTTAACATAAACTGTAGAAGCGGGTAATTTTCGGTGTAAAGCTGAGCTGGGAGCGCGATTAGGAGATAGGTGGGGGCCTCCTTATGTACGGATTGATCCACCAATTTTAGTACAGGACACCTACTACTATATCAGATTTAACAGCGGCGAAGAATATCGCAAAAATACGAAATAAATTCGACTTAACTCTTCAGAAGCTAATTAATCTTACCGTCGATGTTTATAATATTTAGATACGTTATTGTAGTTTTATTGTATGTAGCTATAATACTTTGTAGTAGACAAAAATCGGCGGATGAATTCGTACATGAGGAGGGGGCATATGGTATATTTCTTCTGTTATCACTGGGACTTGGAAATATGTTGGCTTATCGGGACACGTGACCTGGAAAAACTGTAAATCCGACTCCGTACCAATTATCTTGCTTTATTCTATGAGTCTCTTTCAACTTTAAGTACTAATACTACCACGTGACCATCAACAACTACTACTACTATCACTACTAAAGTTATAAATTCAACTAAAATGCTACCTAGGTAATACCTAGGTACTTAATGCTACGCATAGTCTCCGTCGTAGACCCTAAACTTAGTATACGAGTTACGTGGGAAAAGTCGTACCTCTGTTTTCCTAAGTGACTCTTGTACCTGGGTTGGGTATTAATTTTTGGTTTTGTTTATAATTATACTTTATATAAAAGTCTTTGTTAATCTTATTACTTGATAATCACGTTTTTACTGCAAATATCACTCAAATTCCACCTGAAACCCCCCTAAAATGACCTAAAAATATACTAATTTTAGGTACGATATCCGATATTAATCGGATATCGTCACATTTTTTACGATAATAGGTAATCGTATCGGATTGAAAATAGGATATGCGGGAGTAAACGCCACCAATCTCTGATAGAATTAAAAGGACCACAACGTAAGTAACTCCCTTGGTAACAATCCATAAGACCCCACAAGCTAAGCACGTCATCTCAACCACTTCCGTAAAACACTATCCAAACAGCATTACTCCTTCTCATGTACATCTTCCTTCTCAAATACACCATCATTGGCTTTCTCCTCATCTCCCACCAGATCAGGATGCACAATTCCAATCTCGGCCGTCTGAACACTATCAACAATATCCCTATAAGCTGGTACAAAATTAACACACAAAGCATAACTCCACGCTGCCACAAAGAACATCAGAGGGACAACCATAGCTATAGCCGTATTATGTATATCCGACACCCGACCAAGCAATGCGGGAACACAAGCACCGCCCGACACACCAGCAATCACCCATCCACTTCCCTTCTTGGTGTACTTTCCCAAACCTCGCATGCCAAGTGCTACAATGGTGGGGAAAATGATGGATTCGAAGAACAGTGTTACGTAGAGCATCGACATTCCTGTATTTCCGCCTTGCGTTATACTTGGTGCTAAAAAGATTATACAGGCTGTTAGATAGACTATAAAGACCCAGCGGGGACGCACGAATTTCATGAGAAACACTCCGGCGAAGCGACCAGCTGCGAATGCGCCTTGAGCTCCAGCGAGGAATTTGGCACCTAAAGCGCTGTCTGTATTTGGCCGTGTCTCGGTTACGTAGTTTATGAAGTAACTTGCTATCGCAACTCTACATCCTTTGGTTAGTCTTGAGCCAGCCAAGAGTAACGGAAGTGGGAGTGGGACTCAGTATGATAGAAAATGACTTACTGAGCACCAGTGTAACAGAACTGGGCGAATGCGGCGTGGAATAGTCGGTACTGTTTGCGAAATGGCAGGATATCAGTACTTGCATGGGTCTCTTCCGCTTGAAATGCCATATCTGCATCTGTAATTTCAGGAATTGGCGAGCTAAGTATGTTATCAGAAGAAGATTCAGTTAGAAGGGTATGAGATTTTGAACACTCACAAGTAAAAGACAACAGCAAGTGCAAAAGTAAAGCAACCAATGGCGAGATAAACCCATTGAACATTCTTCAGCGCTTGCGGATCATCACCAGTCTTAGTAAAGAAAACATAAGACCCCAGAACAGGAGCAACGACTGTCCCGATTCCATTGAAAGCCTGGGAGAGATTGATTCGAATCTCGGCATATCGAGGAGGACCGCATACTGAAATAAAGTCAGCAATCGTTCGAAAATCCCGTAACCCAGAAGGCTAACCTGTAATGTAGGGATTGGCGGCGGTTTCCAGAGACCCAAGTCCATTTCCGATGACAAATATAGATGCACAAAACCCCCCAAATGATCGGTGAAGGATACTCGGCCAAGCTAGTAAGGCACCAAATCCATAGAGACAAAGTCCCCATATAAACACAGCTTTATAACCATAATGCCGCAGAATCCAATTTGTGTGTCCAAGTGAAGCGAGCGGATAAGCACTGTCAAAAAGTTAGCATCTATCTCAATCTTACGGGCCGAATAAGAGGAACACACCCAAAATACGCAGCTTGAAGTCCGGAGGATCTCGATTTGCTGATCCCCAATGTATTCTGAAAATGTTTATTTAACGTATCGAGAAGTCCGTAGGAAAACCCCTATCCACAGTTAGCTTCCCCAAACTTCAAGTCTGGATATTCCGCTTAAGATACGTACCCAGAGGAAAAATAACAAAGTAACGAGGACGAGCGGATAAATTGATTCCCGCAGAGTAAGCTCCGCAGCCTTCGTCCTTTCCTTATCACTAGTTTTCAGCGTCTGCTTCTTCAAAACCTTCTTGATCGCCTGCTTCGAGATCGCCATATTTACTTCTATTCTCTAGAATGACGATAAAAGGTTCGAAATTATAAGATAATAAAAACTAGTCGAGTCCACGTGAAGGGATCCCTAAGGAGGGTACAACGTCACAGGTTCACGTTGAAGTGTTTGTTGCGGGGCTGAGATAACGCGGGGTAAAACTTAACGTTTGATAATCTTTGCCATTGTTAGTTGGTCTCCTCGAATACGATGCCGAAAGCTCTTCGATTGGGCACCGAAAAAGATTTATTTCCGGACTAAACTTTATGTCTACAAGAACGGCGTAGTAGTGGCAGCAGCTCGCTACATGTTTTGCCCGAAGGTTGGGGATCTTACTAGATATGTGGTAAACCGGCAAGTCTAATCTGGAGTAAATTGAAAGGCTAGGAGCAGACTCCTAACAGATTCGATTTGTGAATAAATGGCATTCGAAATTTCCAAGATGAAAATTGATTTTTCCGGAATCGAGACAGAAGCTTAAGCTTAGGAAGGTATATAAGGTTATAGTCTGGTCTAGGCATTGTACGTGATAGTAGGTAGCAATACTGGTATAAAAGCTGGGCAACTCTAAGTGCTAAAAGAAAAATAAAGGTGGAAAAGAATTCTTCATAAAGGGGAGTTAGTCCTGGAAATGATGAAGAGAAGAGATCCCGGAAGGATTAAGAGTGACTTACTGATTATTCAACATTTCCTTGAGGATATACCTAATTCTTTTCCCCTCATCGTTTGAAGTCATTGAACTTTAGATTCTCCTGGCCAACTTTCTCATTTTCCAGCCAGAGCAAGAATTACCTAGTTCTCAAAAATCCCCACAATCTACCCAATAAATAAATGCCGCAAAGCCCTCATTTTACTTCTCAGCACCACAAACTACTATTCCACGATGACCGGACTTCAAAAGGGACCCATGAACACCCAGCTCAACCGTTTTGAATAACGGAATCTTGTTTGTCGTCGTTCTGGGGATTATCCCTCCCAATGCTAAGAGATATACCAAACCTAATCAGTGCCAGAAAAGTGGGTGTTTTGATCCACTTTGCAATACCTCGATATCACTCCAAGCATCGCGCCTCCAAAAGACTCCCATCTATTCCATTTTCGAATTGGGAAAAACAAATATACATAAATAAAGGAAAACATATTCAGAAAACTATTGAATAATACCAGACCCCAAAATTCCATGTCATTCCTCTATTCATATTGTCTAAAGAATCTCACCAAAATAAAGCAACACCAAAAGATCAACTAAAACAAGAACTTAGAACAAAAAAAAAAGCAATACCAGAAATCAGAGAGTATTTCTAATACTTCTAAGAAGCTTCGTATATTCAAAAATAAGTAATTGCATTCGGATTCGAACCAAGCATCACTCACTCCCCCAAATCCCCCAAAAGAAATAGCATAGCAGCCTCACACCTCCCACCTCAAACCTAAAATCCCAGGCCCCAAGAAAAGTATATCCCCAACCCTCCAGACATCCACAAACGACACCCAAAAATCGCCCCAGCACAACCCAACCATGGCAAAAAAAGGTATTTATCCCCAAACCCCTCAATTGAAACCCCCTTCTCCCTCTCTACCCCACATCACCCAATCCCCAATCCCAATCCCAATCCATAACCAAACCATAATCAAAAACCGCAATCCCGCATACACCTCAAAAGAAGCAATAGCTAATCAAAAACTCCCTCCTAGCCAAATCCCGCACCATCGCCGTGCGCCTAATGTCCATGGCCCTAACGGGGTACTACAAAACCATGATGCGCCCGCGTGTCCACCGTCCGCTGAGCATGTTGAAATACGATCCCGTCGGTACGTCTACCTATCTCCCATCCCCCCCTCGTACAAATCGCATTCCACATCCCATATCCATCCTCAGTACATACAATCAAAAAAAAGCATCCCCGCTAACCCTCCCCTCGCAGTCCGAAAAAAAGTCCTATTCCTAGAAGTAAAGCGCGGTGGAAATCGATAAGAGAAAAATATAACCACTCACCTCACCTCTTTCCCCACTCCCGGCCTCAGAAGTTTGCGCGTAGAGTGGCGCATTTCAGAGTACGATTGGAAAGTCGGGTGTGAAAAGATCGCGATTGTCTGCGATCAACAAGGAAAGGTTGAGGAAAGCTACCAGAAGTCTACAACAGAGAGGACTACTGAAGGGGGGATCTGCACGTGTATATTAGGAAGAACGGTTATAGCATGGCATGGGCTGGCGTTCAGGTGTGAGATCAATACACATTATGAGATAATGTTCTCCATGGAATTATTCTCTTCATTGAAGCAAATAGGCAATCCGGCTAAATACATGTACAGCTATCAATATTGCTAAGCAAACTCCCTGGTAATACATTCCGAAACTATTATTCTCAGCCTTAGCCTCTGTTGAGCTCGAGAAGCTGATATTCTTGGTCTTGAATGAGGTTAAACTGCAGTATTGTGCAACATTTGGCAAAAGCTCAAAGTATATGGCATAACACACAACTCATTCATGGTTTTCTAACAAGGGTTCTTGGCTTGGAAGCCTCAGTAGGAGGGGGGAGTGACAGGCGGGCGGGAGGAAAATTCGGTTCTGGGGGTGGAATTGAGGCCGACCGAGTGGAAGGTCTTCTGGCTGGTGGAGGGGGCATCTTCGATCGATCGTAACTTGAAGTTCGAGTTGCTGGAGCTTTAGATGCCTTAGGAGATACAAGTTCCGAATCTGCCTTTCGCTTGTGTCCAAGGCCTGTACCATTTCGACGAGAGACCCCTCCATTGTGGATAGGAGAGGTTTGTGGCACTTGATGATGCTTTGTTGACGTAAAGCCAGAAGCAACACGATTGTAAGGATTTCCTCGTGGCGCAGGTGGTAGCTTCTTTCGAATTGGCTGATCCGCTGTCGCTCCCATACCCTCTTGGGCACCTGGATCTGTCGAAGTTTTTAAGCTTGTAGAGCTGGCCTTTAGAACACTCTTAAGCTGAGCAGAAGAAGTCGTGCGATGACTCGGTTGGCTTGGTCGTCTCTTTGCTCTATCGGCTTTATTTTTAGCCCGAATATTTTCAAGATCCCCGTTCGGGTCCGAAGATTCACGAGAGCTCTTCTTGATTCTCGCCTTCTCATACACTTGGCTGAGTTGATGGCAGTCGTCATCAGAGGCGGAGATAGGCATGAACTCGTCTACATCAGTGAGCTCGCTCATAGCACTAGAGCGTCCAGATTCAAGGACCGAAAACGATTTCAAAGGAGTACTTTGTATAGGCTGTGAAGACTGTTCTTGACTGGATCCAAGGTCCTGCGAACCAGCGTGTTTTGAACGTACTCCGGTAACTCCCTGAGACTGAGAATCTGGTATTACGATCACTTCTCGCGAACTAATACCATTACCTTTTGTACGTCCCCAACGTCCAGATGGTCTGCGTTTTGTGGGTAAGAGAAATTCTTCTTGGTGCAACTCAATGACATCGGTATGTTGGTTTGACTGGGTTTCCGGGATCTCTCTACGAGTGAGAGTCTTTTGCGAATTCTTCCGAAGCATGTCTCTTGGAGACCCTAAAAGATCAAGCAGTGAAGCCTTATCTTTCAGTTCTGCGTTAACCTCTGAGATTTGCTTCAGAAGAACCTCCTTTTCTGCAGCCACTTGACTCAGCTTCATCGAGTTGGCAAGTTCTGCTTTCAGATCCCAAACTTGATTCTGGAGTATATCAATCTCAGAAGTAAGCTCATTAGTGTGCTTCTGAGTTTCAGCCTTACTAATCTCCTGTGCTTTCCGAGAACGTTCTACTTCTTCGGTCAACTTCTTGATGTTTTCAAGTTGAGTAGTTGACTTAGGCTTCAATTGGTTGAGTTCGGATTCCACCTCCTGCAGTGTTTGCTTCAGGCTCTTGATCTTCCGATCAGACTGAAAAGTGGACTCCTTTCTAACCTTCTCGGCTATCTCGTTGTCCTTCTTCTTCTCTGCTATGAAACAATCCCGGAGCTCTTGTTTTTCCTTCTCGTGACGACTGCACTGATTCTCGTACTCTCCAACTTTCTCTTGAAGTGTAAGGTTTTCTTCTTTCACGCGAGTGAGTTCCTGTAGCTGTCTCTGAAAACCTAGGTTTGCACCTTCAAGTTCTTCAATTTTGGCAACCAATCGCGGGTCCTCCTTCGGCAAAGCCCGCACTGCTTCCAGTTCCTGAGTCTTCAACTCCAACTGGTTGCGGTAGTCATTCACCTGGCGTCGTGTATCTTCGAGCTGTCCAGTCAATGTGTCTTTTTCCAGGCTGACAGAGCTCACATTTGCGGATAAAGTGCTATTGTTTTTCTGGAGCTCGGTTATTTGAGCTGCAAGATTGATTTGTGTCTGGGAATCAGAGATGAATTTGTTCAACGAGGTTTTGAGCTCATCGAACAATTTAGAAATGACCTGCTCAGTGGAAGCTCTTTCATCTGGTGGAGGAGTTGATGGCTGTGGAATTTGAGCAAAGAGCTCTTCGATGCGCTTCAATAGTGAAGAGGATGGCTTTGCCTCATGTGTCTTGAGTTCATTGAGAACTTCAAGAGCAGTATCGATTCTATTAGAATGAGCGTTCTGATCACGTTATATCCCCAGAAAAGGTAGGGAGGGCGGCTTACTTGTTTTGAAGGGAAGTCTGCGTCGAAAGTAACCCAGTCAAAGGGCCATCTTCTTTGCGAAGCTCTGCGGTGACATTTCGAGGGAGACCATCCAAGCTACTGATGAGCTTTGCGTGGGTCTCCATTTCCCCTTCCAACTGCTTTTGTAACTTTGCGGCCCTAGTCTTTTCTTCTTGCAGGTCGAGTAGATACTTGTCGATCGCAGCTTTCTGGCTTTCGACGGTGTGCTTGATTACTTGGAGATCATGATCAATGACTGCCTTCTCTGCCTCAACTGCTTGTATATTAGTATGGGCACCAAAGAACCTTGGGACTTGAACAATCTTGGAACAACTGCTCGATATATTCTAGAAATGTAAAACAGCAAAATCTGTTTGAAACATACCTTGTTTAAGGTTATTTCGGAATTTGGCGGCATCCTTCTCTGCCTCTGCAGCAGACCTAAGTTCTGCCTTTGCAACCTTGATATCTTCAAGTATATTTGCGATTTGGCTAACGGCGGTTTCTTTGTCTTTGATTTCATTGGCTGTCATCCTGATTTCATGGGCTTCCAGCCGTATTGCCGGTGCTTTTGCCAACAAAGTATTTTGAGCCTCAACGACCTTGTTCATGTGTTTAACTAATGACTTATTTAGACGGTCCCATTTTTCAACCTTCTCCTTTGTCTCGGACTTTTCGTCTTCCAACTTCATCTTGGCCTGGCGGAGTAGATCATTTTCTTGCTTTAGTGATTGTAATTTCTTTTCTTTTGATTGTAGATTATTACGCATGAAGGAAATCTGCTCGTCTTTGGACTGAAGTTTCTTCTTGTTTTCTTCGAGCGCCCTCATTTTTGACTTGAATTCCTCTCTGTATGATTGCAGTTCTTTGTTCCCCTTCTCTTCTTCCCCCTTCATCTTTTCTTGGATTGACTTGAATTGTTCATCCTTTGCGGCAACTTTAATTTCCAAAGCAGCTATCGTTTTTTCGTAGACTTTGGCAAGAGATTCACGCCAGACCCATGTTTCCAATGGAGGTGATGACTCCCGAAGTTTCTTTGGCTTTGGCTGCACATCTCTTACTGCTGCTGTTCGTTCTGATGTCGAGTCAACAGGCAGATCTTCTGGTTCCTGGGAGATGCAACTAGCTGCCTGATTGACCACCAAAGGCACTTGTACATCGTTAGTGTTTGGGGAGGTCTCGATTACTTTCGCTGACTTTAATTTCACGCTGGAGATACTAGCGAACAGAGGCTTAGACGGAGGCTTCGAAACCTTTGAATTATGTGTAGCTCGGAGTACCTGGGGTCTGGGTGAAGTCTCTGCGAAAGAGGTAGAAGGGGGTCTGCTTATCCTGGCAGACATGTTCGAGCGCTGGGATGCCATTGATGGCGCAGGGGAAGGTGCCCCCGCTCGAGGGACTGGCGGTGGATCTACAGCATCATATAGTGGAAGTCTGAGGGTGATAGGATGTGCTTCAATATTTTGAGGTTGTTCTGAGCCAGCTCGATTGGCTACCAAAGCAGTGTAGTTCTCGAGAGGATAGTCTTGTTGTATTCCATCTGGCAAGTGACGTGGGCTATGATTCCTAGTATCATTGGCGGGCTTCGACTTTGGTTTGACTGGTTGTCTGACAGGTTTCGACTCTATTTGAACTTCTGGAAAAGGACGAGCCATGTATCGCGAGGTTCGATGTGGTGGGGGGCCTTTGAAGTTGCCTTCTCGTACCAAAGTCTTTCTTCTAGTTGGTTGTTTGGCGGCCGATCGTGGGGCAGGTTGTCCCTTCCCAGCTACTTCTGGTTTAACAGTCACTCTCTTGGGGGGCTCGTGGCGATCCACGGCAGAGTCTTCTACTATGCGTAACTCAGGAACTGCGCGGTTTGACAAGACTTTAGGTGCATGTTCTTGAACCGTGTCATCCTCAACAGTCTTTGCTGTTTGTACAGCTGTGTTTTGCTGTGGAGGTGGAGAATCAAGTCTTTTGGTACGAGAAGGACTGGCTAGACCTTTGGTTGAGGCATCTGTCTGGTGATGAGATTGGATCGTGGACTTCTGAATGTCCGAAATGACAGAGGTGTTTTGAGGGGTTTTGGCTCCTTGTTTTACAATTGGAGGTTCAACAGAAACAGTCTTTGTGCCAGTACTTCCATGGATAGTTGACGTTTGATCTGATGTAGTTGATGGACTGTGGATGGATTTTGAGGGCCGAGTAACATCAGAAGGCTGCGTTGTAGCATTGGGGGGTTTGTTAGGAGCTGGAGCGGTGATATTGATATTCGATGGAGCCGTTTCAACGTTGATGCTGCCCGCGGTGGTGCAGAACGGAGCAGGCTGGTCATTTGGAACAGATGCAGCTTGTACAGGGTGCTTCTCCCTATTTTCATCAGAAGCTGCAGAGGTTGCGGAAGCCTTCCTCAGATTAGGATTAAGTGAGAATTGACCTGGGACTACTTTACTTGGCTTTCCAAATTTGAAGCCAATGTTGATATCATCGAGGCTTGCTTCAGCAGGACGTGCGAAGAGAGGTTCGTTGGTATGAAGGAATGTCTGAGTATCTAGAACGATAGAAGTAGATGCAGACCCGGGTATTTTAAAAGGGGTTTTCTCTGGAGCCTGTGTGTCAATCTCGAGATTGACAAATTGGGTGTCCTCGACCACACTAGCAGGTTGAGCATCGATACGGCGGACATGTTCATCGACCTCAATTCTACGCTGACCGTTGCCATCGGAAGTTACGGTGTCATCGCTACCAAAGTGAGCGGCTTGGACTGGAGGATCATAGTCTGGCTCCACGATTTGGCTCTCCTGCACCGCAGGGTCGAGCATTTTGAAATTGCATGCACCCCGTAGCTGTGGTTCTTCCAAGGCGTCTAGCAGAGCGTAGCAACCGTGCAAGTATTTTGTTCAAGAAGCCGATGGCGGAAGTGATGATGAATGTGGTGAAGTTGAAGAAAAGAAGATGTCTCGACGTTGTGGGAAACTGGAATTCCCAACCTCGCTTAGATACCCCGATTTGGACGAACGCCAGTAGTTTGAGGAAGGAGCTCGATGCGTTCCTTCCTCACAGTGCAGAAAATGGCTACGGGTAGGTATCTAGGTAGAACTGCCCTGAAGTGCTGTGATTCCAAGAGCCGGTGTTGATCTCCTTCCAGCCTTGACGACGCTCAGGAATGCCAGCAACTCCAAGGTAGGCACCATAGAGATCCGTGAGTATGCCACCACAGGCGCGGTCAAGGGGAATTTGTTGCTTCCTCAAGATCTTTGGAAAGATAAAATCCGCAGACAATGAAACCACTCAACTCATTCCAGGCTCAGCTATCAAAGAATACATAACATATGACAATTGCCGGGATGAGGCACGAGTAAAAAGACGGATTGAAATAGAACCAATGCACTAACACTGAGTCTGGAATCTTGAGAGGTCAACAACATCCTCATCCAATAATACAGTCATTTAAGCCTGTCCATCGTGGTCTGAACAGTTGAGAGTATCGGGGATAGAATCAGAAGAGTGAAAATACTCTCTGAGATTCATATCTGTGGGTTCTTACGAGTCAACTCCGTGCAAAGTAGCACGGCGAAAGCTCGTAATAGCATAGAAGTATCCCCACGGAGAGCCTTTCTCTCCAAGTCTGAATAGCAGAAGTCAATTAAGCTAACCCATAGTTTGCCAAAGTGTCTCCGTGAATACTCACGCTTCTATCCTCGAAACAGGACTTGCAAGACCCGGAATCGAACACCCCCAAAAGAAAACATCAATAAAAGTCCCACAACATCAATCATACATAACCCACGTATAAAAACACGAGAACCTCTCAAAAGGTTCTGCAACTCCATTCTTGCTCCAAAAGAGTTGGTCCAAGAGGTTCTATCAAAATATATAAAAATAAATATTTGATCCGGCATCTTCAAGATCCGAATGCAGGTCTGAGAAAAGGCCAAGTTTTCCCCGGATAAATAGAGATAATAGAGTTATCTTGCATTGTGCAACACACCATCTGCACGACGGGAGGAGAGACGCCACATACGAAATGTAACTGTTTCAGAGACATGGGGAAGTATGGTATTGATGTGAAAATGGGGTTTGATATGTGGTGCAAGGAGGACTTTTGAGGATATTGTATCTTTGAATGATTGTTTATCTGGGTTGAAATCTAGCAGAAAGTTGATTCGCACTTTTGGAAATGAAAAGGGATATTAGGATGGTGTACTTGGATGATCACTTGCCAAAGGAACTGTACGAGGGGTTCTGGTGCTCGTGAACTACCAAGAAACTTTGATGATGGAAAACACCGCTGTGCTGAAAAATACTAGGTATAAATCTCCATCCTCAAGCAAGAAGATTGAAAATACCCGTAAATAGCAGATTCAAAGTTCATAGTACCCAGAGCAGCAGCAAACCTATCCCCATGATAGGTATCTTGGCAACCATCAAGCGGTTATATCGCCCTAGACCATGGAAAAATAAATATACTTCCCAAACCCAAACACCCACCAAGAATCCACAAATCCTGCCATCCTCGACGTCTTAATCATCATCTCCCATTGTTGCGATATGCCTTATCTCCTTATCTCCTGGCGCAGGCTGGCTAAATGCCTGGCTATATGCCTTGCATTTCCTTGCCATGGCATGAGCTGACGTATTGCGATATGCATGCTTACCTGCAAACAAGGAATCACGTGACGTGATTCCTGAGTATATTAGGAGACCTGTAGCCAGCTAGTTAGAAGATAAGACGAAATACAATACAAGATTATTGTACTATTCTCACTTGACTCGATTTGTAGTCAAACCAACAGGTTTCATGATGACGGACAAGATTGTACCGGCGTGGGAAAGTCGACTTACAATTATTATAATTACATTTGAACTGATGTGGTTTGACGATTTACTGCTTTTGCTAATGCCGTAGTGGTGCCTTCCGGACCTTCGCGCGTAAGTCGGCGACTCAACTTTCGTTTTCGGACGTTTTCCATTTTACGGTCGTTGGTTTAGTGATATACACTCTACTTCTCTGATCTGCTGTGCTGTGGGAGGGGCTGGGTGGTATCAAGTCGTTGTTCCACCCTCGACGTTCTTTACTACTTGTCTTGTAAACTACATCTCCTGCTCTCTTCTGTCGTTTCTATTAGAGAGAGTGTGTATCACTAAACCAACGACCGCAAAATGGAAATCGTCCGAAAACGAAAGTTCGAGTCGCCGACTCACGCGAAGAAGGTCCGGAAGGCACCACTACAGCACCAGCAAAAGCAGTAGATCGTCAAACCACATCAGTTCAAATGTAATTAAAATGATTGTAAGTCGGCTTTCCCACGCTGGTACAATCTTGTCCGTCATTATAAAACCATCTATCACCTTCCTGGTTTTTGCTGTCGTTTCTCGCCATTCGGTTTCTCTCGTTTGTACTATTTCAAGCCACCAAACAAGAAACAAGAAGATCTCGTGCCCATCACCAACCCCACACCCAACCTCTCCCCAAAAAGGCCAAGATCAACCGGTACCTCCCTCACCAACCAACAAAAATTCTTTATCAATATCCCAGGTTAGCAAGCAGCGCATACCACGACGTGCCAGCACGCGCAGACAGCACTGCATAAGGTTAAACACCATCTACTCCGTACCTAGTACCTACCAACCGGCACTCAGCATCCCGACCCATCCACCCAGAGCCCAACCCCACTATGTACCGCGTCTCTGCAATCGTATGGCATCCTCATATCGCGAGTATTAGCAAAGCCAACCAACAGGAATACCCAAATAGACAATGATCAGACATCTAAGCTCATAGCCCCGCTGACGTTCCTCAAGTAGTGGGGAAAGAATTCAAAACCCCTTCCAGTAAAAAGAAGGGTGCACTCTAGTGCCCTGTCACACTCTGGTATTCAACCCCTGTAGCTTAGCACCTCACTCGCCAATTGGACAGTTAAAAACACCATGCACGCGAAATGGAAATAGAATATAAGCGCCCACGACCAACAAGGGGTCCAAGGGTGGTCCAAGGATTCCTATGGTGAGAAGAACAGTAAGAAAAAAACGAGAATCCAATCAGAGAATGCATCTCGGGAATTCCATCACCCGCTTCTATCTCGAGAATCTCATCATACCTGTTGTTACCTGACTAGGAGTTTCGAGATGTGACCAAGACGACAAGGGGAACACACCCAGAAAAGGGAATGCGGATGGGAGGTAGACCCAATAACAGACCCGCATCTACGCGCTGCGATGGTTCATGAAGTAAAAAGAACGGTGATGCCCTGCATCTGATGAGAATCCATCACATATATCACTGCAGACCTACCTACCATTCCTAAACACTTTACCACCAGTGCCTTGCACACCAAACTCCTATTGATACTTCAGGCTGATTTCTCATCACTATCACACATCCAAGCGGTTCCGATTCGGATTCTCATTGGTTCAAGTCCACGGGGTTATACAGTGAAAGTACATTGAAGGGGGAAGATATATACAACATGAAGTCCATCTTTCTCCTCACCTTCCTGCTGAACTTTCTCTTCCTGAATGTTACGGCTCAGGATTTCATCACGACCGCGAAACCAACTGCTACTTCATCCGTTGTTCTCACGCCCGAAATGTCTGCAAGCGCTGCTTCCTCCTTTTTTTCTTCTTTAGCGACTACGGCTCCCCAGCAACCTGGAGAGGGTGAGTTTTGCCTGAATACGGACCCGGTTGATTTTGAATAGGGAGCTAATTGTTTGTTCAGGAGCTCTTCCAGGAGATGCTGGTTCGCACTCAGGAAATGTGGATAGTACTGCTGGTGCAGCTGGGAATGATGCGGGTTCGATTACTCTGTCGAGAGGTGCTATAATTGCAATCATTGTCATTGCAAGTATGATTTGCGTTTTTGGTAGTAAGTCCTGCCCTTCCAGAAAGAAATCCCATCCCTTGGTTAACCAAACTTGTAGTTGGCATGTCTGTACTTTGGTACTTTGCGAAGAAGAGATCATGGGAGGTTCGCGCGACACTCAGGAAATCAGCACGAAAGGTCGCCAGTGCCTTGACTCCAAGAAGAACAACCTTTCCAAAGGACGTGCAAAACCCCCGAAGGTCCACTAGAGGTTTAACCAAGATCCAAGAGGTTCCCAACACGCCAAGAGCCCAAAACAATGACATCGAGAAGGGAGGAAAGATGGCAGCATTTGAGATGTCGGAGCCACCAAAAAGTTCCAAATGGGGGAGGAAGCTAGGCCGATAATCAAGGATAGGATCCTGTGACGAAGTTGATGTCCCGTTCGATATTTCTGGTCTGTTAAGCGTCGGCGTTTGTTTGGAATACCATTTTTCGAGTATATATTTAGGGTCTTGGTTATAGGTTGAACATAGGTATTAAATTCGATGTCATTACAACTTCCTGAAAACATTTCCACTGGCACTTCTTCTACCATCGTCCCTTCGTCCCTTTCGTTCGGTTGATTGTGGCTTTTCTTCCTTCTTTCGTCCGGCTGGTGCAAAAGTGATTGACCTCTCTCCGACCACATCCCCCTTGTTTTTGCTCATGCGGCCATTCCCTTGCGAGCGGCCACCAAAGGAAGTGTCTTGCTTTTGGTGTCCAGATTTTTTGTAAGACGAAGAGGATATGCGCATCTCTGGCTTTGCCTTCTCCTTGGGTTTTGGAGCATTTCCATCGCTGTCACTGCCCTCACTATCATCCGAGTCACTGCCAGCACCCGCTACACTAGGCTGGCCAGCAACGCCAACCTTGGTACTGGGATTGAGCATCTGAAATTCTCTGCTGCGTTCGTCAACAGCGAACTCTTCATCCTCGAACAATTTCCCGAAACGTTCATCACCGAGTACCCCTTTATCTTGGTCAACCACTTGTCTTCTTTCTTGCCTTTTGAGCATTTTGTCGACCAGATTTTGATTGACCTTGACTTTCTTGCCGCCCCTAATTCTGCTAGCGCGCTCCTTCTCGACCTTTTCTTTAACTCTCTTCGTTCGTTCATCATCCCAGATGTAAGGGTTTGCAATAAGACGTGCTTCCTCGTAAAGTTTCGATGCAACAAAGTAACCGTGCATGTAGGGTCGTAACAAATTGGTCGTTCCAACCAAATGGCCAAGGTTGAGTGACTTGAGTTCGGGTAGTGTCAAGAACTTGTAATTATCGTATGTCTCCGCTGGAGCTTCTTCAGCCATTTCTTCCACCATGTTGTCCAAGAAAGAGCACCATCTCGGTGCAGGCCCAAGTTGAGGAATGAAAAAAGCATGCTGTTGTTTGCCCTCATTGGCCGTCAAAATCATACCGCTTTGTTTGCACCATGCTACTGAGTTAATGTCAACCGCTGGTTCAACTGATGTCCAGGCGGTCCCATCTGCCTCGTCCCATATCTTGATAATTCTTTTATCCGCTGAGAGAATCTTCTTTTCTTGCGATGACGTTGTCATATGCACGAGCGTGTTAATAGCGTATCCGTAACCCTGATCCTTTCGTAGAATTGGAACTGGGCGACGAAGATCAAAAAGTTGCACTATACCCTCGGACGAACCAGTTGCGAGTGACAAGCCAGACCTATCGAAATCCAAAGCAGTGATTTGTCCTTCTTGTCCGGCTAATATCCCGACTCTTGCCTTTGACCTTGGATCCCAAAACTCCACTGTCCCAATTGATGTACCAAATGCTAGCAAGTTGTGGCTATCTTCCGCAATTGCAGCACAGTTGACACTGCCAGTATTGATCCCACCTTGCAATCCTCCGGGCGCGTCCAAGTTATCCCCGCCAACATCAACTTCATAGGACTTCATGAATCGTCCAACTTCGAGGTTCAATCTGTACACCTCACCACTGCCTTCTGCGTTAGTACCCACTACAGGCACCAGAGCTTCCGCCGACTGCCTGTCATAAACAATATCTCTGCCATATCTTGGAAGTCGAGTTTCATAGTGACAACCTCCTGGAGTATGGAATTCGAGTCTTCGATCAGTCTGTAAATGTAATGACTTGGAGTAGTCGGATGATAGTAGAACGAATGAGTGGTTCAGCGCGGTAGTATGTCGCGCAAAGGATAGGGAAAGATGTGGCAGATAATGGGTATGTATTTGCGGTTTGTATGTTCCTGTGCTCATAACCCATTCTCCATCCTCACTAACCCGGATGCAAGAACTGGCTTCCTCAAACTCGAAATCTTGAAGTAACTCGACTCGATTGGCGTATTCTGGATCGTTCTTGAGACTGCGCTTCCTTTTTCGCGCAAGCCAGTCTGGCAAAGGCCTGGCAGTTGAGGCGCCAGATATGGTGTATACTGGCACCTCGTTAGGATTTGTGAGCTTCATGATGATGCTCTCTTGTGTTGTTGAAGATTTCGCATCGAGTCGTGCTTCTTGGAGGGGCGCTCTCTTGAGCTCTGGGACTTTTCCTGGAAATTTTTGGGGCAGGGATCATATCTGAAGCTAAGTTTACCCGAGGTTACATAGCGTGTGGGGGTACGGGGGGCACGGGGGACTAGCTCGGCATTGTTATCGCTAGCTCGGCGTGTGCGCGCAATCCGATAGTTTGCCGGCGCATCGGTTCGCATAACGACATTCTGAGGGACCATTTTACAGAGCTGCAAATTCCTTAGCCAAGGTCACGTCACTCGACATCCTCACTCTCCTCGAATACCTCAGCCGACCTGGACAACCCTTCCGTTATATAGAGTGGGAAGCCTTGCGGATTGAGTCTCCAGCGGAGATGGAGCCCTGCGAACCTTGCCATTGCCTCGCCGTGTCAAAGGACAGGACGCTGTACAACACCTCTCTCCTTACCTCAGAACGGGGGTTTTCTGGCGATTTTGCATGGAACTTTCTGCTACAGTCGCCAATCAACTAAGCTCGAATTCCCAGTTTCTTGGGTGGTATTCTAAAAACAATTTATGACTGTGGACTTGTTACGACATGGATCCTGGCGATTATCGCACGAATGTATTGTCAGTGGTAAGTGTTGGTATTTAACGAAAAGGCCGTCATGTCATTATGGTATATTTATAGCCTATGCTAACTTCTCAAATCCAGAATAATCTTTCCTCAATCAAGTACGAGTATTTCGAATCGCGCAACCCTGCTTTGGGATCATCGAGGAAGCTTCTCCAGAGATTGGAAGCCAGCTGGAGACAGGAAGGCCGACTAGTCCATTGCGACACATACCGAGATGGCATTTGGGTTTTTCAAAACGCGATCGATTCGAGCTCTCCCGCCAACCTTCCAAATAAGGAGAAGGGTCCCATCGTAGAAAATGGTTCTTGGGAGGCGCATGGGATTCAGATTGCGTTGAAGGAGCATGGAACTTTCGAAAGTCAATCTCTTGCAAGAAGTAGACAGGCTGCTCCCTCGGTGTTAAACTCCGCAAGCAGCCATTCTTCACCCTCCTCAGCTCTCGACCATTTGAGCCGAAATGCGCTGGTGCTCAATGCTAGAGCTGTACAGGCCAACTCACTCCATAGTCTCTCACAAGATATTAGTTTATCATCGCCTGGCCAAAGGTCCTTTAACCGATCATACGATGTGTGGCCGTCGATGATAGATGTTCACGAGGGCTTCATATCTGCGGTGCTAGGATCACTCGTACATGTACTTTGCCGCGACGAAGGTTATATACCTCTGAGCCCTCGAATCTTGGTTTCTACCCAGACAAATTCTACATCTCCGGGTAGAGCTGTGAATAGCCAATCGTGTATGACAGGAGCGGTCACGCTTGCAAATTTGGATATCAGTTTGACATCAATGGGCACTCTTGTTATTAAATCCTATTCCAACACAACTTCGGGGTTTCAAAGTCTAGGTTGTAATGGCCATGTTGGTGTACGTAGTAATCTGGCTCCTGGCGTAACATTGTCACTTGCACCTCTAGGAAACACAGCCAAATTCTACGCCTTCGAGAATAATAGGGGTCTTCCCGCTGTTAAATCTACCACCCAACCAGGAGAGACTGCTCCTGAGCCCAAATCAAGTAACCTTAATGAAGCTGCTGTGAAGGCTTGGCAATCAAAATGCATTGAGTGGTTGTCATCGAAAGGAATTGATAAGGCTTTAATTGAGAGTGGTGGTTGGATTTATGTCCAATTAACCAGCGGGCATGGATCATATCTTGATGTTGATGACCCAGATATCTCAATTTTCGAAGGACGAAACGTGGTTCCATGGCCAACCCGTCTATGTTTCCAAACTTCTAACAACGGAAATCGTGGTCTACCAGGAAGCGAACCGATGTTTCCTGGAAACCGAGATCCCTTAGCATTTGCCGAAGAATGGTTCACAGGGAGGAACGAGAGAATGAACATCTTCCAGAAGCGACAAAAAGAACGGCAGGTCGCGGAAGCTTTGTCCAAGGAGCAGGCTGATGTAGAGGCTCGGGCTCTTCAATCAGCTACGACACACTCTCCAGCTGTACTGCGACGAGGAAGCAACAACGGTGCCATGTACCCAACTCCACCAGATGCAATTCATAATGCCGTCGGTGCAACACCAGTATTTGATGGTGCAGGCTCACCACCTGTAAATATCGTTCCTTTCGTGACACAGGATGGCCCCATATCTGTTGCTCCGGTTGCAGCCGGGGGAAATACTGTAGATATGTGGGGCGTCACAGACAAAGTAGACCGAAATACCTCTAATACGACTTTTAATGATAACGATAATGATGCCGATCTTTTTGGGGACCTTGGTGGGGATATGTTTGGTAATGACATAACAGATGCTGATTTCAGCTTTTTCGATGCACCCGATAATTTGCAACCCGACGTCAAGCAAGAGCCGCCTGAATCTAACAGCAAACCCAATCCCTCGGAGACTCTTGCTGTCAAGGAGCCAGTGATTAAAGAAGCCGTTAAGCAAGAAGGGATGCATCCTCCTGCAAAATCAATGGCGCGCTCGAAAATTTTGAATTCACAGAACCAGACTGGAGGAAGCGTCAACTCGTCTCAGGTAGATGCAAAAAAGATCCAGACTAATGGCAAAGCACTGGTTACGATTAAATCTGGGCCAGTGACTAAACAGATTCCATTTAGCAAAGAGTCAATATACCAACGACTTGTCAATGATTCTGGCATACAGAAGTCCAAAATCCAATCCCGGCGAAGGAGTCTGTTCAACAAGATAGAATTCGAAAACTCGTTATCATCGGTCGATGCCAAATATGGGGCCCATGGGCAGTTCAAGATCTCCGATAGAAAAATCCGTCCACAAACCTTGGAATTTCAAGGTCTCCCTCAAACGAATTATTTGAGCACGCGGCGAAAAAACAGTGATCTGCCGGATTCAAACCGACTCGGACAAATTCTGCTGGTAGAACACAAGCCAATCGAACAGCCAGAGCTGGATGAAAGAATGGACTTCCTTCTGGATTCTGATGATTTAAGTCAGGTTTCTGAACAGGATGATATCAGTCCAACCACGGACCAGATATCATTGATTCCAAAGATCGGTATTGATCAGAACCTTCTTGACAACGGCCAAGGAAATGCGCTGATTAACTTTGACCCCATGGCTATTGATTTCGAACAGTCTGCGAGTACCCCTCACTCTGCTGTTGCCACGCAGTTTCCTCTACTTGAAGCAGACCCTACAGATTGGTCTCTAACAAGTTACTTTACCTCACCGGAGCCCGAAACTCCCTCAAATACCCTGACAGATTTGGAACGCATTGCTGCCGCTCAAATCCTCGCCGACCAGGCTGTATCTGGGACAATCCAGCTTTCTTGCATAGGTGGCAATGGAGTCTCTCTCAACAAGTCCAATACAAAGGGCGGACTTGTCCGAAGCGTAGCAAAGGCTGCAAAGGTGTTCTTTAAAGATCTCTCCTCGTGCACATTGCGTTCGTTTTCAGAGATTCAGGGAATTCCAGTGATGAATCTCGGAGGACGTTTACCTCCGCGCCCTGTTAATCCTCGTGTTGGAACTGCTGCAGAGCCTGGGAGACCACGAAATCCCTTCCCAATACAGCCACCTCAGCTGGAGCTTCGTCGCTCGGATTCATACCTCTCTGTTCTACCATCCGCAGTCAATTTCTGGGAAAACCTTGGCCTTGCTCCATCCAACGGTGGCAAAGATGTCAATGCTGTGTGTGTCTATCCAAATATAGACGGGATAGCCGCCAATGCAAGTACCTTCTTGGAACAAATGAGAAGCACTTATGAATCATACAGATTAGGCAGTCATGAGAGACTTTCTTCTGACGAACTCGTTGACGGTGTTTTGTCATTTCCTCTCGATTTAGGTCCGCAACATACGTCGCGTAATCTATCAACACTCCGAGAGACAGCAGCACGTCTAAGTAGTGGTCTCGCATCAGCAGTAGTTGAAGAGAAGAACATTGTGATATACTTTGTTTACCCAGCCGACAATCCGACACTTCTAGTTCATATCTGCTCGTCTTTTCAGCATCTGTTTCTTCTGTATCGAAAGGCGCTATATGACAGGAAGGTAAAGTCCTCGAATGAGTTGGTATTGCAACTTGTTCCATTGGAATTCATTTACTCGCCTATTTCTATCAATGTTCCGCCACCAGCGGAATATGCACGACTCTCTATGGAAGTCTATGACCGATGTATAGATTTTGAGTCTGCATCGAGGAGCCCTGCCGTCATATTGGAGCGACCCTTACCGCGAAGTATAGACTTCAAGCTGAATCCGAATCCTTCTGCATCGCTGCTGCAGGAGAACACTTGCCTCCATATCGCATATTCCCAAAGCGTTGATGATCGGTGGATTACCGCTGTTTGGACAGATAACAAAGGGACTCAGCAGATGAATGCCTCGTATTGTCTAGGGCGCAAGAATGAACCAATTTCGATGCCTTTCTCCGTGGTAGCGAATGAAATCTGGGAAACAACCCTTGATTTCATTTCCAGCAAGAAAATCCACTGGCGTGTCATGATTGCACGAATCGGAGTTATGGAAATGTCTGAAGTTGATATCTGGACAGAGCTCGCTTCTAGAGACTCTGCCGCTCAAATAAACCTTACACTCCTAGCCGTTCAAACGGACCCTTCTCTGCGGCTCTTATCCCCACCTGCAAGTCTACCGACCGCTAGAGAAGCCGTACAACCTACGACGCCTGTATCTACCCCTATCCTCTCACCTGAAACCTCTACAACGCAGAACCAAACTACCACTTCCGGCGATCCATCCTCAACTCTGGATCCAGACCCTTCAACCCGGCTCCTCCTCCTCAGCGACCAAACCCACGGCCTCGTCCTTTCCCACCGACTCTCCAATTCCCGCACCCCCCTTATCCCAAACCCAGCTCTCATCTCAGGATACCTTATAAAGCATTCCTCGTCAACACCTGTTCTCATTGAAGTGAACATCATCCATAGTGAAGTAGCGGGGAATCCCAGGACCTATTATGAGGGACTTTTAAGGGAGGTGCTTGTCATGTATGCTGGGCTGGGAACTTTGAGTAGAGCGAGGGGCACGACCGAGGTGGGTGATGCTAGACCGTGGCATATTGCTGCTGCGGAGAGAGTTGTGAAGGTTTTACATGCTCTGATGTAATGCATGTTATCTTGGAAATGAAATTTCTAGGGTAATGTTTGTTTCCTTTGTTTTCACATAAGTTCTCAATATATAATTTTGCCACATGATGGCCGTTCTTTATGTTTCCCGCAATTTGTTTATCGTGGTGTCGGTTTGTCCATAGGTCGGTGCTAGGTAAGTCTTGAAATGATGTTGATCATCTTTCTCCTTATATCTACTTTCCACACTCCTGTCGCTTCTGTTGCTTCTACATTCGTTCTAAATCCCCCGTTCTAAACGAAACTCCCGCCTACACGTAAGAAAACCTGCAACTCTTTGCTAGGTACACAAGCTTGCAAGCATGGTCTCATTAAGATCTCCTACCACACAATAAGAAGAAAATCGACAGCAGGAACATGCGTTCAAATAACCATATTCTAGATTCTTGGACTTCACATTTGTTATTTATACCACTATATTATAAAAAGGTGACGCTCAAGATATCTGTCTCATCTTCTTTTGTGTAAATCCTGCTTCATGTTACCTTCACATGCCGTATATTGCCTATGATATCAACACGTTTTGTCCATAAAGCATAGTGTGGATGGCTATTACATACATAGTGTATACACAGTCTTATAAGTAGAAGAATGAGGTGGTACGCTGGTGATACAGTATAATGTTAATATCGCACTGTGGAGTTATGATGGGTATTGGTACTTGGATATAAAACTAGATTTGTTATCCATTGTAACTTCGTGTAATTCTTTTCAGAAGTCCTAAGAGTCTGAAAGATAATTGGGTAGGATTGGATTTATAGTGTGTCCAGTATCCAGCTGTTTTGAAAGTTGGTGTAGCACTCACTGCCCATGAATGCCGCTAAGTTGAATGCCATCAGAAGGAGGAGAGGAGCTAGGAAGGGATAAGAAGAGAAACAAACTTCATTGATACCACAAAGTTGGAAAAGACAACGCCTATATCCCCTCTACGTCCCCTACAAAATAACAATCATGGATAATAATCGATACCAAAGAGGTCTGTACAATCTGCAACAGTATCCCACATATCATTCTTTATCAAAGCCCAATAAGAAACAGGGTAGAATGGGAGAGAGTGAATATCATAAGTACACCACCTTACGCCACAATCCTTAGTATAACAAACATGTTCAGCTAAATAGCAACAGTCAGGTCAACAAATCCATCCATGCTGGCTCTGTTTGTCAATTCCTCAAGAACTAGTCTATGTTCAGCTCCAGTTGGGCTTCTGCTTGAGGAAGCATGAGCTGTGTTCATATCTTGGGTGTAAATCAGCAGATAATCCGTCAAACCTGGGAAAGTCCCAAGTCTGGGCTTGGAAATATGAAATAGATGGTCTATCTGGTTCATTCTCAGAATGAGAGTTTGGTTCTGGACGTGCTCCTTTTTGAGCTTCTTGGAGTCTCAGCTCTAAATCCCTTCTAGTATCAAGATCATGGATTCTGGTTGGATTATCTATGTGATCAGAACCTCGTCGTACGTAGTAGTAGCGTGGATATGTGAATTCTTTGAACATCTTGTGGGGTTGAGGCCCTGTTGTAGTATTCAGGTGTCTCTTTGTGTGCAGAGGTATCTGGATACTTTTTGCATGAAAATCTGTGCTGTGATTGCACATATTCTACTCTATTGGCGGTCCTTGTATTCACCGTCGCGTATCAGGTCACGTTACGCAATAGTCAGAGCCCCACAGTAGTTCCGCATGTTTGTTAAATCGCTGGGCAGGTATAGGTACTTTCAGTGTATTGCGCGATCCGCCGTCCTTGAATTCACCGTCGTCTGGTCACGCGGCTTCTTAAGCAAAGCCCCGTAATAAACCCGCGCGCACATATGTTGTTTATATCCTGCCAATAAGCAAAAGCGGGTACACAGTGTGTCTAGCAAAGAGTAGTCAGTGGCCTAACGGTTATTGTGCGAAACGAGCGGTCTGTGTACCCAGAATGCAGTCAGGGACCACTCTGACCAGCAAGCTACCTACCTAGGTAGACTTTCGGGCATCAAACCTTGGGCCTCGTAATCCCTCCTAACGAACGAGTTAGGGGTTGAGGGTCTTCAACTTGAGGTTGTTGACAAGTCTCTCCTACCTACGGGCCTGGGGAGATTGGTTTTTGCTAGTTGAAGCTTTTTCTAATTATTTTTTGAGGTTTTTGTCCCTTTTGGGATATACGTTCCTAAGCGAGATGTCTAGTCTTGGCAAGACGGCGGCAACCACATCTAATGCACGTGCTACTCTTTATTTTCGCTTTTCTCCTGGTCTGGTCTGGTCTGGCCTGTCCGTATTTTTATCATATTTCATCATATTTCTTAAGATTACCTAGCACCTACCAACCTAGCTATCCAATATGCTTCGTACACCTCCCCCACTTCGTCGTACCTAGGTAGGTAGGTAGGTAGGTAGGTAGGTATGTACACTTCGTACATCGTATATCATAAAATGCTAGCTCGCTACTCATAATTCAACCATGCATACACCTCATACCTCATAAAATGTACATCATAAAATTCTAGGGAGCTTTCCTTCTATTAGTTCCTCATCTTAGGACAACCCACCTACCTATCCAATATACTCGGTACTTCATACACATTGTGAATTTGAAATTCTAGCGACATCACAAAATATTTTCCACCTGCTTTCCCTTTTTCTTAATTCCTCGCT
Organism: Hymenoscyphus linearis; assembly: GCA_900536425.1. Lineage (NCBI taxonomy): Eukaryota > Fungi > Ascomycota > Leotiomycetes > Helotiales > Helotiaceae > Hymenoscyphus > Hymenoscyphus linearis. The sequence continues at coordinate 164,019 of UNPR01000036.1, read as the reverse complement.
ACCTAATTAGAGCTCCACCATGCATATACTTCATACATCATAAAATCCCCCCCCCCCTCCCCCATCATAAACCCCATTCATTTTCTCAAATTCCTCACTACCTACCTACCTACCTACCTACCTACCTAATTCCACCATGCAAGGTGTGTCCAACGGACATCATATCATATGAACGCGAGGGGAGATGGCTGACTTTGACTTTGGCCGTTTCTCCAGCTCAGTCCAAGGTAAACAGAACAGAATAGATCAGATAAGCAAAATCCACAAACAAACGGCACAGCACAGTACAGAGCAAAAAGGAAAGAAAAGAGTAAAAAGAGAAGAAAAACAGAAGAAAAATTTACTGTGCGGTATCGGAGTCACGACTAAAAAAGAAAAGAAAGAGAAAAACGTGGAGGTAGGAAAGAGGAATTTGCAGGAAGCCTTTGGGATGCGTCTGACTTCAATCTTCTTGTGAGGCAACGGCGAGAAGAATAGACAGAAGGAACCTGAATCAGTAGACTAGAAGTAGAAGATTGAGGCAGTTCCATATTTTTGTTCGCAATTTGTACCTTCGTGTTTGAATGGCAAAGGTGATATGGGGGTGCTAGAAGATACCTTGGTACATTGATGTCCTTCAAGTGAATGGCCAAAATCGGCTATTTTACACACATAAACCCCTGCTAGATAAGGACAAAACTCAGTGTAACCTTCAATGTTCTTACAATGAACATGTAGTTGTTTGCCTTGCTCTAACGATTGAGTGTATTTATAGTGACTTTGGCTTGATTGCCATATCATAACAAGTCCACCGCTAGTTCATGATTAGGGGGTATGAGTTCCATAAGGTTGCAGCTTTCTTTACCGCTCAAGTTACACAGCTCTGAGCTCTGTGTGGCTCTTGGATGCATATCATGGGCTTATCGTGAGCGAGCGGTTGATGTTGGAATAGATGCATGCACGGTGAGCCGACGCAAGCTGAGACTGGTCGTAGAAAGCGAAGAAGCCAACCAACCCATTCCAACAGGATACAGCATGACCTGTAATACGCGCCAGAGATGGAGACGTGACAAGATAAGAGAAAAAGAAAGTTGACCCTTCTTCAAACTTCCAGCGCGTCGCATTTTATATCAATCGCACGGAAATTCAAGAAAAAGACGCCATCAAGAGCCATGGTCACGCAATCGCAGTGAAACACGCCGATCTAGAGAAAATGACACCTACGATCACCGAATTTGATATTGGAGAGGAGTTTTCGCAGTGGAATGCCTGCGCAAGAGAAGCATCGTCACGAATTCTAACCGCAACCATGTGCAACGCTTCGGCCTGGACCGCTGCAACAGAAGACCTAGATGGTCTGGAGAGTTTAAAGGAGGACGAACTACTCGCCCTTCCCTACCACACTGATGAGGTTGACGAGGAAGAGGACGATTCTTCGGATCCATGTGAGTAACGACCATTTTCGTCTTGTACCTGTGTTTCTGTACTCGAGTATACCTGTATACCCTCATTGGCCATGGAATTCGCGGTTGCGTGAATGGTTGAATGATAGATGGGGTGAAGAAACCTTAGTGGCGTGGAGGGGGGGAGCTATGGGGAGCAAACACACTAAACCCCCACATCGGAGAATTGAACCACAAGTGGGAGACTACCGCCTGGAGTTGATGCCAACGAAAACCTGGGATGGCTTCAGTTTTTGGCACACGAGGGATTGCCACCGTGTATCCCAATTCCATTCTTTCACACATTGCTAATCCTCCACCAGCAGCAACAGAAAGGGGAAGTGATGATGACGACCTGGATGACGATGAAGATGGAATCACCACGGACACCGAGGTAGCGCGATCTAAGGAACGACCAGAGCTCGCCCACCATCTGCAGAACGACAGCTCCATTCTTGCCCTCGCCGTGGGAGATAAATTCATATATGCCGGAACTCAAGATGGGGAGATAGTTGTCTGGTCATTGGCTTCTTTCGAGCTCGTTCTCCGAATCCAGGCACACACCCGCGCTGTGCTCTGTTTGTTCCTCTCAGCAGACGGCCAATTACTCTTTTCCAGTGCCGGCGATGCCATTGTCAACGCTTGGTGCCCGAATAATTTGAAGCGGCTATATCATATTTACAGTACCTATGATGTGGGCGATGTTTTCAGCGTGGCATATTCCAAGCAGTTCGAGACGGTCTATCTTGGGGCACAAAATACGAGTATACAATGGTGTAGCTTGAAAGATTCAGCAACACGACCTCGGCCAAACCCAGACAGCCACCCAGACCGACGAAACCACAGATTCTTCGATTCCGTACAGCATGGAGGCACCTCGACCCCTCGCCCTCTGCCCAGCCGAATTGCTGTTAGTGACGGAGAGGTTCTGGAAATCGATAAGGCTCATATGATGCATTATGCACACTATGGTTATGTATATTGTATGCTGTTGGTTAGAGGGGTAACTCGACTGGTGGAATCCGACGAGGATGTGTTGATATCTGGCGGTGGAGACGGTACGATCAAAATCTGGAAGCTTGCCCATGACAACCAACCCATAAAGGAGCTGGCATGCCTCGGGACTGACGATGCTGAATCCGTGTTGTCAATGGCTGTGGATGGATCATTTCTTTATAGCAGCAAGCTTGAGGGAGTTATCGAATTGTGGGATTTGGACACCAAACAAAAGTTACGAGTGATTAGAGCACACAAGGGAGATGTTATGACTTTGCAGATGGGCTGGGGATACCTTTGGAGCGCAGGATCGACCGGCTTTGCGAGGGTAAGCGTTGTTATATTAGTTCTTTTGCATACTTGCTGACCAACTTCGCAACAGAAATATAACACCGTACAGTACGGCAAATACCAAAATACGACCTCCTTCAGCCAAAAGTACCATTGCATGAATAGATGGAGAGCCCATGAGGGTCGGATTTTAGCATCAGCAGTCACTATATTCAAGGGCCAGCAACTCTACATCACAGGTGGAAATGACAACTCTGTGTCAATATGGAACATCACCGACTCTTCAGAGCCACCTGGACCTGGCAGGTCGGAGGTGCCTGATAGTCAACTCATTAAGTCCTTGCAGGAATTTGTCTCCTTCAAGACCATTTCTTCTCGGCCTGATAATGCAGAAGATTGTCGTAGAGGAGCCACATTTCTTCGCACTTTATTCAAGAAACATGGGGCGCAAACAGAGATGCTGAACACAAATGCTCGGCAAAACCCTGTCGTCTATGCGAAGTTCAAGGGCAACCCAGAAGTTTCCGCCAAACGAAAGAAGATTCTTTTCTACGGCCACTGTAAGCATCATTTTCTCGAGGGCAATATTCGTGTACTGACTTTCAAATAGATGATGTAGTTCCTGCTGATAACAAACAGGGCCATTGGATAATTGATCCATTCGAGATGAAGGGCGTTAATGGATATCTTTATGGTCGAGGTGTCTCCGATAATAAGGGACCAATCATGGCGGCTATGTATGGTGTGGTTGACCTTGTTCACAACCAAGAACTTGAATCCGATGTGACGTTTCTCATCGAAGGCGAAGAAGAATCCGGATCTCGTGGCTTCAAGGATGCTGTTCGAAGGCATAAAGAACTTATCGGAGATATCGACTACATCATTCTCGCCAACAGTTATTGGTTGGATGATGAAGTTCCTTGTTTGACTTATGGCCTCCGAGGAATGCTTCATGCTACTGTGAAGGTTGACAGCAACCATCCCGATGTACACAGTGGTGTAGATGGAAGTTTCATGATGGATGAGCCTCTATTTGACTTGACATCGGTTCTCGCAAAACTCAAGGGTCTTCACAATCGCATACAAATTCCTGGATTTTATGATGATATTTTGCCATTGACGGATGCAGAAGAGGCCCGTTACAACGACATCACTGATGTCTTGATACGACGCAATCCTGAACTGGGCCCTCCTGAGACTCTCAAGGCATCTTTGATGGCCAGGTGGCGCGAGCCAAATTTGACAATCCATCGCTACAAGGTTTCTGGTCCTGATGGGTCTTTAGTATCTTCCCACGCAAGCGCAGCAATTTCCCTGCGTCTGGTACCAAACCAGGAGGTCGAAGACGTAATCAAGTCTCTTTCGAACTTCCTCTCAGATGCATTCGCAACACTTGATACTCACAACCACATGTCCATCACAATTGACAACCAAGCCGATGCCTGGCTCGGAGACCCGGACAACGAAATCTTTCAAACCCTTGAAGAAGCAATCATGGACGTATGGGGCCCCATAGGAGAAACTCGACGACCAAACGGCTCTTTCTCCCGCCAACAACAACTTCACAGCCCACCAACTTCGAACGCGAGTCCAAGTCTTAAGCCCACACCCGCAACGACCAAGACTCTCACCAATGGCAGTGACCATACCTCTCTCGCGGAGGCCGCTCTCCCTGTCGCTTCTGACTCTACTAATTCTTCCCGTACTGGATCGGATGGTAGTGTTAGACGAGGCAGGAAGCCACTTTACATCCGCGAGGGAGGCTCCATTCCCAGTATTCGCTTCTTGGAGAAGGAGTTTGGAGCTCCGGCTGCGCATTTGCCTTGTGGACAGGCGAGTGACAGCGCGCATTTGGATAATGAGCGCTTGAGGGTCAGTAATCTATATAAGAGTCGTGAGATCTTTCGCAAGGTCTTTAAGGAGTTACCGAGGAAGTAGGGAACGACAAGGAGCACAAAATGGGGATTGTTTTTGACGACGATGCCAAAAAAGGAATGTATTAATAGCCCTTTTCTTTTGCCTACTTTTTCTTGTACGCATGGACAGGAGGGTATTTGTAAAGATCCGTGGGGTGTGGGGGGGAATGTTTGGGTGATGGGATTGATGCGATAGATGGCACTGGATGATGATGATGATGTGATATGATGAGCTTTTCTTTATTTTCTTCTTCAAAAGGCGCGGCGGGGCGTCGTTATTTTGCTTCTCGTTTTTTACATCATTACAGGGATACCCTCAAGGGAAGTCAGCGGAATTGAGCAGCATTCTTTTTTTGATCTCTAGAATTGGTAATGGGGCTTGAGTCCATCGTGTAAACTGTGATGATTTGATATAGTCCTCCAGACTTATCTTGCGACTCTTTGCATCCACTGGTAGTTGGGGAGAAACTTACTTCCCTGATTGTTGTATTTTCTATCGTTTTCACTGAAGAGGCCCCCAATTCTGTAGAGAATCGTATACTAGAAATGGACATGTAAGGGTCCTTGGGTCACCATGTTTGGTTTGTGGTAGCTAGCGTCGTAGACTGGTAGATTGAGATGACAAACCTCAATTCCATGTCATCCTGCTGTAATGGGTGAAGGCAGTGATTCTCTTCATCGTGGGATTACCTCTATTGCTGGCCATTGTAGAGATAGAAGTTGCGGTTCACTCTGGGTTTGTGGATTGGGTGATTGATTCACTGATTTTGAAACTCCCCAATAAAGTTGGCTATGGAATCCTCTCTCTCACTTTAGGTATCAAATCGGGTTAGTGCACATTCTGAAATTCATTGTTCACTCGTCCTCGCAGAACTTTACGATTACCAGCTGACCAGGGACATAATCATGTACTTTAGTTTGTGTGATAGCCTTAAAATGCCCGTGTAATTATTTGGTTATTTGTGAAATGCACTCAGAATCTATTTATTCCCCACGTTTCTCGTCTTTACAAGGAGGTCGGTTAAATTCCTCAGCCCCTGTCAGAACTACCTATTACCTACCTAGGTAGTCTTTGGAGCCAGCTGATTTCGGGCAAACGTCGGTAAATAAAACTTGAAGTACATATCAGGTGACCAACCACACTTCCAAGCTTTGGCGATCTGACCTGACCGCACCTCTCCAATAACAAATCCAACATCGCATCATTTCTTCATAAGATTTTGCCTTGTCAATACTAATGCTTGTCCATTTTAAGCAATCGCGATGGCAATTTATGTGGGGGAGGACGAAAAAATTCGTGTCGTTGTAGCGGGAGAGAAAATCCAGGGAGCACAAGGCGGTCCTGGGGCTGTTGATGGAGCCTCTCAAGATGCATCAAACCACCAACGCCGGAATGTGGCCTCGGATTTACATGACCTTTCCAAAAACCATTTAGCTGTTCATGAAGTGAGGCAACTTCCCTCTCCAACGCTCTCACCAATTTCTCCGGGTCATTCTCCGATTATGGCTACGACGACGGGATATTTTGAGCTACCGGCTGGTCCTGGTCCTATACGCCGAGAAAACGAAAATACAATTCTTGCACCGCCATCACCAGCAACGAGGATATTACCGACATTACCTCATGAACTTTCTGATATACCAGAGGAGAATATTAGAAAGCCCCGAAAATTATCCGTCTCTACAGCAAAAGCCAATGGCGAAATTTTGAAATTGTCCGTAGCAGATATGGAGGCGTTGACTTCAGCGCCCGAATCATTACCAGTCAGTTCTCCAGGAAAGTCTCCCAAGTTTGGGTTTCCAACATTGGCTCCATCGCCAGTGTTGGAAAAGAAAGGCGCCGGGTCTGATACTCTGCGGTCGGATGCAGAGGACCTAAAAAGAAATGAAGTACAGTACAAAGCAACTGTATCTGAGGCGCCTAGGAGTTCGCAGCCCCCAAGTACGGACCGTCGAATACGTTCGGAAGTGAGCCCAACACCGGGGTCCTCCAGGAGACCGGGATTCTCGTCACGTTCTGCGTCTGCTCTCCCACCAGCTAGCAATAGGATGTCCTCGTACAATAAAACGCCTCGTCAATCATCACCCAGCAGGAGGAAAACTACCTCAAATGGTAGTAGACCTGAAGCTCTGGCTCTCAATCTTCCACCAAAAACTGTACCCAGCGGGTCAAATGGTTCACTGGAACAAACTCATACCCCAATACCCCAAAATATACCCCTCCCACCCATGTCCATACCTACATACTTACAACTGGAGTTATCTTCATCTCGACCATCACCTCTGTACATTTACCGATCCGCTAGTAGCGAGAATCCTTACGAAACTTCAAAAGTAAAATTTGAGCGCTTGTTAAACTTCCTTCTGTTACCACCACAATTGGAGCAGGTACTTTATTTTGGCACTCTAGCATGCCTCGATGCGTGGCTGTATACGTTTACGATATTGCCTCTCAGGTTCTTCAAGGCATTAGCTGTTTTGATCTCTTGGTGGGGAGAGGCTCTTGCAAAGGAAACTCGTTTTATATTAGGCTTCATCTATCATGGAGCTGGACGATTTTGGCATCGCCAAAGAGAGGGCCGTGAAAGCACAGATCCTACAACTCGCTCACGTAGCGTTTCTCGAGTTCGTAGTGTTTCTCAAGCCCGGAATCCCGCTTCGACTACGTCGTCTTTTCAGTCACGACCAGGGAGAACTTCTGAATCTGTGAGCTTCAGTGGGACGCGTGAAAATGTCAAATCCGAGTCGGATCGTCGTCATTCAAGACAAGGCTGGGGTCGTAAGCATCGAAGGAGCAAATCGATGCCTTCATCATTGTCTTCACATCATAAGGCGGATTTGCTTCAAGGGGCCGTTATCATTTTTAGTTGTGTTATATTGTTGAAGTTTGACGCAAGCAGGATGTATCATAGCATCCGAGGTCAAGCCGCCATAAAACTCTATGTGCTTTACAATGTTTTAGAGGTATGTTTTGCTTCTTTTGGTTGTCCCTTCAATGCTGATGGAAATAACAGGTCTTTGATAAGCTCTTTTCGGCTTTGGGGCAGGATATTTTTGAGTGTCTCTTCTCTGACGAAACTTTGGAACGGGACCTTGATGGCCGAAGCAAAGTACTACGCCCCCTTGGAATGTTCATTCTGGCACTCATTTACAATGTAGTTCATGCTGCTGCATTGTTCTATCAAGTCATAGCGTTGAATGTGGCAGTGAACTCCTACTCAAATGCACTTCTGACGCTCCTGATGTCGAATCAGTTCGTTGAGATCAAGTCAACCGTGTTCAAAATGTTCCAGAAAGACAACATTTTCCAAATGACTTGTGCCGATATCGTTGAACGCTTTCAACTTTGGCTTATGCTGACGATTATCGCGCTCCGTAACGTCGTGGAACTTGGGGGGCTAAGTATCACTGGCGATGGCGGTGCTGGTGATATTGTTAAAGAAGCAATGGCACCTATCAGATCTAACTCCATCTTGCCAGAAAGCTTTACTATACTCCCTAGTTGGTCTGCTGAGGTTCTCTCGCCATTCCTATTGGTGCTGGGTAGTGAGATGCTGGTTGATTGGATTAAGCATGCCTATATTAGCAAGTTTAACCGTGTGCAGCCTGCTGTTTATCAAAGATTTCTTGACATTTTGGCAAAAGATTACTACACAAATGTAAGTTGAAACATATTCCTTCATCTATGAAAATATGCTAATCTTGTCAGGCTTTTGTCAACCAAAATCTTACCAAGCGCCTAGGGCTTCCAGTAATCCCATTATCATGTTTGTTCATCAGATCTTCAGTCCAAACTTATCATATGTTCGTAGCCACTCATCTTCCACCACCGCTTCCCTCGACTGCTACATCATTGTCGGTCGATTCTGCTACAACATCTCCTGCCACCACCGCTGCCCTTGAACATTTCGATACTATCATCCGACAAGCTCTTGGACGATCTGTGTTCGGCATGCCGAAGATCGAATTCACCAACCGCTGGTACCTTCCCAACGCTGACGATGCCATCGCTGCTCTAACCATGGTCATCTTCTTCCTCGGCGCCTTCTTCGTTCTCCTGGCTTGTAAATTGGTCTTGGGAATGCTACTTTTGAAGTTCTCCCGCAATCGATATCGCACGATGAAGAAAAGGGAACACCAGAATGATACCATGGAAGGGAAGAGGATTGGAAGTTGGGGGATGGTGGAGATGGAGGAGGAGAAACGAGATCATATTTTCGGGGATGATCCTGAGACCTTGAAGAAATTGAGGGAGAAGGAGAGGTTGGGGAAGGAGAAGGCTGCTGCTGTGCCGGACTTTTCGAAGATTAGTAGGTATGAGATGTCTGCTAAGAGGATATGGTAGTATTTATACTGTACAATATGTAAGAACATTTGAACATATGAATATTTTTTACTTAAGTGGCGCTTAGTCTTCTCCAAATATCTCGTGACCTTTAGACTTAAGCTAATTCTCGTGAAATCAGCTAACGTAACCCCTCAGAAGCTATTTAATGGCTAACTCCGTGTTCTCGGCCTTTAGCTTTGTTAACCCCTTCAATACCTAACAAACTCCAGAAACAACTTTTCATTACAAAGCTTTCATTTACCTAAAAGATTCTATGACTTCTATCAATTGAAATACAAGTTGGCATTCTCTCCCTCAATTCCCCAAACAAACACTTTATTTCCTCCTTCCCTTCACACAATAACAACCAAAAACAAATTCCCAAGAAATGTCTACATCAACTTCCACTTCCCACTCCCCCAAAGTCTGGCTCATAACAGGCTGTTCCTCAGGTCTAGGCCTCTCCCTCGCCCTCCACGCCCTACAAAATAATCACCACGTAATAGCCACCTCTCGCAACCCCCTCAAAACACCCGAACTAGTCTCCCAAGTAAAATCCCTCGGTGGACACTGGCTCACACTCGACGTCACCTCGTCAGAAGAAGAACTCTCTTCCATCATTACACAGGCAACATCTATATACGGAAGAATCGACGTCCTAGTAAATAACGCTGGTTACGCCCTCCTTGGAGCTTTGGAATCCATTAGTGAGGAGGAAGCACGTGCACAGATGGAAACGAACTTTTTTGGGCCGATGAAGGTTACTAGACTTGTGCTGCCACAGATGAGGATTAGGGGTAGTGGGACGGTTGTGCAGGTTAGTTCTGCGGCTGGGGTCGAGGCCAAGGCTTCGAGGGCGTTGTATTCTGCTAGTAAGTTTGCGCTTGAGGGGATGTCGGAGGCGTTGTGGAATGAGGTGAAACCGCTTGGTATCAGGGTTTTGTTGGTGGAATTGGGATTCTTTGATACCCCGTTTGCGGGAGCTTGTAGAGTTGCTGGGAAGGAGATGCCGAGGGAGTACTTGGGGACTGAGACGGAGAGGATGTTGGATGGTGTGGTTAAGGGGGGATTGATGAATGCTGTTAATGATGTTGAGAAGGGGGCGATGAGGATTTTTGAGAATGTTGTGAAGGGAGGGATGGAGGGCCCTTTGAGGTTGCCGCTTGGGAGGGATGCGGTTGCTAGGTGTAGGGTTGTTGTTGAGAGGTGGGAGGAGACTTTAAGGGAGGCGGAAAAGCTTGATGTTGCTATCGAAGGCTTTGAGATGTCAGAATAGGATAAATCTTTAAGTTCTCTTGTAATTTACAGTACTTGGAACGTTGTAGCTTCCCTTTTGAGCTATGAACAATGACAAGTTTGGAACCTGGTGCTTCCACTGGCATCATGGTCATTGTTTCCTTCAAAAGGAGTTTCATACTCTTTCAAATGGTTTGCTTGTGTCAAATATTGAGACAAGAAGTTCAAACTCATAGATTCAAGTTAGCAGCCTTGAAACTAGGGCAATTTTAATTCTAAAAACATCTTCACAAGCACAATAGTCTGTGTATTGGTATCAAGTTTATAAGGATTCGTTTCAACGACAGAGAATCATAGCGACACTCAAGCAAGCAGCCTTAATATTCTCACTACCTGCTGTATTGATGTTTGCCAGCCTTTTGTAACCTGGTTACACATAGTCCTTTGCGCACAAAACAACACCAGTCTGTTCTCTCATGTCAACAGCATACCCTTCCACAAAGTCTGTGTACCAATACGCAAGGGAATCCCCCAACCTTTGTTTCCTGGCCCCAGAGTTTTATGTGAGGGGTGTGTTTTTGAATGTCCAGAATTTGTCGTTGGAATCTCCTCTCGCATAGAAGTGGTTCCTCCTATGTAGCTATCGCTACACACTAGACGATCCATATCTCCTCAAAGAACGTCCCATCTGCCTCTCTTGCCGCCTCTCACTTTCCTTGCATTCATGTCGCAGCGTTGTTTGTTGACCCTTCTCCGACTCGTCTTAAGTTTCTAGGCATATAGGGAGGAGGCGGTCCACGGTCATGGGATATCGCTGGTGGGATCTGACCGACAGCAATGTGGGGTACCATCTGAACTTGAGCACGCGGGGTGTCCGTTACGCTGACAACGGGTCGTGGTGGTGTTGTTTGAGTTTGAAAATGCCGTCTCTCATTTCCAGCAGCGGGTCTTCTTGGTAGAAGCCATTCCAATACATCTTCGAGTTGACCGAAATAATGTTCATGGAATCGCAAGAGAACGATACCAACCAGGGGGATGGTCCACCCGCCATCCAAAAGTCCAAGGTTGAGTATCCTAAAGGTCCTTGCGTACGTCCGCGAGGGAAAGACAGGATAGCAAATGTGTTTTCCCGTGTCTGTCAATAGCGTTGGCACTTCGTCGCGAAGCGTTTTGACGAGGAAGAGTCCGCATCCGATTGCGATTATCACCTGTAGTCTGGGGCGCCACTGAAGACGAGAGTACTTTCGTATACAGATCCAGCATAACAACCCTTCGAGTATGAAAAAGTAGTCAATCGCCGAGTTTCGGTACCAATGGAGGAGCCATCCGAGTATTGGAGATTTGGGGCGAAGAAACAGTGGTATTCTTGATATAATTCGGATGTATAACAGAGTAGCCGCCACCACCTTTATTTCTCTTATGGATTGCCGCACTTCAGAACCAGGGACCAACACGAGGAGAAGAAAGAGCGCGGCTATTGCGATGAGCGTAATAGGGGCGAATTGAAAGGTTATGGTGAGATCGATACTTTCCTGAGATAAGAAGTCCATCTTTAGTTGAGAAGTTTCTGGCGGTGGCAGTGTCGTTCTTTGTCGGTTGAACTGTTCCTTATGCAAGAGCAAGTTGTTGATTATTGAAAAGCCATGGACATGGCTTATCACCGACGCGCTAATGAGCAGGGATCGTGGAAGACGTGAATGTGTATGATGCGACTTTGCTAGCGCCTTGGCGACGATGGATGGTACTGATTCCTCATTCAAGTGTTCAAGCTACTAGAGCGCTCTAGCTTAACCAATCCCTCAAGTTCTGAACCCTTTCACATAGAGCGCATCTAGCTTACAGTCAACACTTCACTACCTAAGTCTCCCAATAAAGTCGTTTGAATTCTTTGGACGCTCAGTAGCTGTATCATGTCAAACTCTTAATGTCTGTCTCTTCCTGGGAGTCGTTTGTTATCAGTTTCTTGAAGTGATAAACAAGGGAGAATACAAGTAAGAGATACAACTTCACACCCCCCACGAAAATAGCATTGTGCCAAAACTTGTATTAAATAAAAATATGTTATACGAATAGTATAGCATAATTGTATTTGATGTCTTTCCATTAATCCAGTGGTTTTGGGGTAAGTAAGTAAGACGTAAAATGGGTAGGTGAAAACGCTCTGAGGAGCCTAGAATTAGACGTGAAAACTCTAACTATATGTAGACCCCATTCCCAGTTTTTGACACACCCCTTAGTTCTAGGAGCTTTAAAGTAAGTAGAACTAGAGAAACAGAGACCCTAATATCTAAGCTAGATTATAAAACCTCTTAGCTATATCTACCTATTATTCCTTCCAAGGTTGCTTATAGCCTTATATCCCTAGATCCCCGCGCTTCTAAGACCTTTGATCTGTAGTGGACTACTTCCTATACTCTTTCGTCAAACATGGTGAACGACGTCTAGTACGTAGGCAGGAGTGGTAGAAATAGGTGGCATATGCTAGATTTGTGTTTGTTTGTGCTAGCTTCGTAAAGTGCTAGGCTTCCAAATGGAGTCACCCCTTATGGTGTGCCAGCGCTCATATGTATACGTCTAGGCTTATGCTCGTATTGTGGTAACACCCCTTAGTAAAGCGGGTGGCCAGCGTCGTCGCTAGGCTTCTTGTTGAGCTCGTCTGTTGTCAGAGGGTATTTGAGTGACGGTGAGCATCAAGGGGTTACCTATGCTGCCCTACAGCGGAGAGCATCTCTTAGCATTTGTACGACTTTATTGATTGATTTTAAGGGGTTGTCCGGAGGGTCTTTCTACGTAAGTAGAAGCTGACCTGGGCTTATAACTAGGATGTAGAATGGGCAGGTGAAAATGCTCTAAGGAGCCTGGAATTAGACGTGAAACTCTGACTATATACAAGTGAAATGTGGGATCAGGGGGACCACTCACGTGACTTGAGGCCCCATTCCCAGTTTGTGACAGTAAGTTAGTTGTTTGCCACCTTCTAGTACAATGTGCACTGCGCTATACACAGTGTAATAGCGGCATCTCTCATTATATTTATGAATAGTTGTAGACAATGATTCCTGTACCCATTCGCTCAAAGATCATCCATCAACTATGTGGAACGTTGTCGTTTAGTTTACAGCATGTTTACATGAGGGGTTCTAACCGTATTTTAAGCATATCAACTGGTTGAAGGAGTATAGATGAGGGGATATGGTTGTTTTATGTGGTATAGGTAATCTAGATTCAAATAAAGCATTTCACACTTTGCTATCAGTAACAACTGGTTGCTCATCTCCTAAGTTTAGATGGCATTATATGTGATTCCCAGGGCCATGTCGTACTTTTTTACCATAGTACTGTACTACTAGATTGCGCTAGGTTGGCTTTTGCTTAAAATGTCTTTATTGCTACCATGATCATCTTACTCTTTCTGAGGATGCGAGTCTATCTTTTTGCTCATGCCCTAGCTGTTTGACTGTCCTCTCCTACATACTGAAGATACGTGCTTAGGAAATACTATTCTCGTCCTATTCAACCCGTGTGAAAGTATTACCGCATTGCAAATGTTTTTGAGTTACTTAGTTTTTGCCCTCTATAGTGAGTATACCAGAGTGATGGCAGAAATGATGGAATAGCGCAGGCAAAAATAGGTGTAGATAAGCAAGAAATATTTGATCACGTGCTATTTCCCACAAATCTGCGGGTGAAAGTTCTCACTCTGGAAGGGGTTTGAATGGTAGCTACGTAATATCTTCGATTGGGTCTGTCAAACCTCTCAAGGGCCAGGAGGAGAAGAAGTTATAAGCTATTAGATTACGCATGAAAGCTGTTTTTATCTTCAACCGCTGACCATGTATAGTCCATAACACGCTCAAACATGTGATATAGTAATCGTATTGCGTATGCTAAAGAGTGTGGCTGCAAAGACCGCTTATATGCTGGGGCGGGTTACATAAGAGGAAGGAAATTGAAGATGGTGGGGCTGAGAGAGAAGAGAAGGGTGAAGACCCGGGAAGATGTTTGTCGGCTTCTAACGGATATGAAAATCGATTGGCTAGACTTCGAGCGAGATAATAGCAACGAGAGAAACAGGGAAAAAGATAAAAAGGATTGCAACTTTTCGAGCTTGGTTGTTTCGATGGCTTATAAGGATTATGAGGACGTGTTCCGCCAGATCTTGACGGAGGTAAACGGGGAAGCAGGCTTGGATATCAATTTCGAGACTACCATTCTCGGGACCCCTGTGTCACGTGAGTATCCCCCCTCCCTCCCATGTCCAGGCATAAAGGAGCTAAACGAACGAGGAGAAGCAGTGCGAGCAGCACCTTTTCCGTATGTTAGAACTGCATATTGCATGCGATGGTGGTGGTGGAGAATATGATGCTTTAGTGTTGTTTGCTTAGAATCAAGGTCAAAAGTCTAGAATCGATTATTTAGGCTACAGTTTTCGCTTAATCCTATGGCCTTCCATGGCGGTCCGACAATGCCGGACCTATCGTAGACCTATCTTTCCTAGCGCACTAGCCTACTACTAGCCCCAACCACTAAAAGCTAGAACATTTAAATCACGACACAACCTATTTTAAGGACAATATAAAGTCCTGTTTAATAGTGTTTATAACTTCCAACGGGTTAGGGGGGTTAGGGTTAGGGTTTAGGTTAGTAGAATATTTTCCTAAGTCTACCGCGTTGTGGCTGTGCGTGCAGGCCTTAGCGAAAACCGTAGCCCAAATAATCGATTCCTAATTAGAGAGCATTTTATAATATTTATATAATATAACAAAAAAGGCTCATTAATCATTATTCTTACTCGAGTACAATGAGAAATAGGGCCTTGAAATCCAGGAATAGACCCACTTTAAAATTGGTTTAGACCAATAGAAGCGAATGATTTTTAGCCCCTTAGCACCTTAACACCTTAAGAATAATCGATTCCAAAAGTCTTAAGGTGTTGAGGTGCCAAGGGGCTAAAAGTCATTGGCTTCTATTGGTCTAAACCACTTTTAAAGTGGGTCTATTCCTGGATTTCAAGGCCCTAATTCTCATTGTAATAAATATTATAAAATGCTCCCTAATTATATAATTGTTGGCTTGACTAAAAATCGAGTTAAATGAGAATAGTACAATATCTTGTATTGTATTTCGTCTTGTCTTCTAACTAAAGTGCTGGCTACAGGTCTCCTAATATACCCAGGAATCACGTCACGTGATTCCTCGTTTGCAAGCAAGCGTGCATATCGCAATACGTCAGCTTATGCTATAGCAAGGAAATGCAAGGCATGTAGCTAGGTATGTAGCTAGGTATGTAGCCAGCCATGTAGCCCATGTAGCCAGCCATGTAGCTAGCCATGTAGCCAGCCATGTAGCTAGCCATGTAGCTAGCCATGTAGCCAGCCATGTAGCCCATGTAGCCAGCCATGTAGCCAGCCATGTATGTAGCCAGCTAGGTAGCCAGCTAGGTAGCCAGCCAGGTAGCCAGCCAGGTAGCCAGCCTACGCTAGGAGATAAGGAGATAAGGCATATCGCAACAATAATTATACCTATTTTCTACCTCCCCTCCCTCTCACAGCACCTCGCATCCCATATCCCAGGTGAGTAGTGGAATTAAGACGCTGGAATCGCAATGGTAACAACGACTTCCGTGTTGGTTAGACTTAAATTGAAGATCTCGCTTACTAAGTAGAAAGAATCCACGTACAGTGACGGATGACAGCAATATATCTTCTTAACACTATCAATACTATTACGAATATTAAGTAATATAGATGATTGTTGAATGTTTGAACTTCTTTAAGAGGGTTATTACTATTAAAAGCAAAGTTATCGAGAGAAGTTGTAGTAGTAGTAGTAGTAGTATTTTTACGCCAAACGGATTACTAGCGAAAGCTAGGTCTCCTATGACCTCCCTAGGGGTATAAGGGCGTGCTAAGCTAAGGACTATTATATACATATCCTATTCTAAAGGAGCTAAAAACGTAAGTAGCTAAAAAGACCCCCCTTAAATAAGCCCGGGTCCTTGATCCCGCGGTGTTATAGTACTATATAAGCTAAAGAAAGCGTTTTAAATAAAAGGTTTCCAGACCGACGAAATACACATAAACTTAACCCCGCTAGTCGGGTCGTTAATCATTTACTACAGCGAGGTAGTTTCTAAGCCTATAGGCCCTACGCGTATAGAGTCTTTAGAGTATAGATCCTAGGTACTCGAACGGAATTGAAAGCACCTTGTCAGACCTATATAGTAGTATCTCCGCCTAGTAGCTAGGTAGTAAGTAAGAAGGGTAGGGCTACCTTGCCCTATCGTAAGTCTTGGCGCGTATAGAAATCGAAAGTCGGAATAGCCTTGAAAACCCCGAAATAACCTATTTAGCGGCCTGTATCTATCCCCCTCCTCGTAGCCTGCCTGTCTCGTAGCCTGCCTATCCCGTGTTACCCCCCTCCTGCCCCCCTAGGACGAGTAGGCCCTCCCTGCCCCTCCGAATACAGCTCCCGCGCCTTTCCTCCCTGGCTAGGGGGTATATATATTGTTGTAGGTGTCTATATAGAAGACTAGCTCGGTAGAGAATCGAGGTAGAGTAGGTAGGTAGGGTGGCGGACGAGTAGATAGAAGAAGTAAAGGAAGGAAGTGGTATCGAAGTCTCTACTAGAAGTCGAGAATTGTGACGCTTTTCCGCTGTTAAAATACTTACGCGCGAGTGCGATCACTCGCGATAGACTTAATCTTGGCTCTCTAGACTAGGGCAAGCCCTAGCTAAAGGTTTGTAGGATGTACTGCGTATAGGTGTTGAGTCGCCGTATCCCTTGAGAGAAGTTGTGATTTGGTACTCTATAAAACATGTTGATATAGGATACTTAAATAACCTCCTACCCTATGGTGACGTAAAATTGGCGAATATGGTTCGATGATTTAAGGGGACCTATTAGTGTATTATGAATACTATAGTAAGTAGATTCTGCTTATCTTGTTGGCCGTTGCGACTCTTCGCCTATAAGAGTATATTAGTATATTCAGATGACGTTGGTTTTGCCCTAACTTACCTTAGAAGAATTTGTAGGTGTTTTACTCTTGGATCTAACTGGCGAAGTCAAGGAACAGACCGAGTACCTTTAGTCGTAAGAAAGATATCTAGAAAGTCGATCACTTCTAGCCCTATAGCACAAGCCTGATCGTTCTCTAATCTCTCCTTTAAATCTCTAAGAACAATGCCGTGTAGGCGTATGGAGGTCACCTTATCATCTTCTGGTTTTTTCCATTCATCGAAGATGGCTTGACACTGCGCTCCTCCTCTCTTGCCTTCAACTTGTGGAGCTTTTTGCGGAGCTCCCTTATTCCTCTGCTGACAGCCGCGAAGCATGTCAAGCACTTTTGATGGGTAGATAAGGATCTTATATAAGAGAAATATCTTAGTAGGTAGATTGCACGTGTTGTATTTGAGTGAATAGGGACCAGATTAGTTGTATAAATAGCTCGCCTGACTCTTTCTGTTTCTTTGAAGGTGTGATTCTTGATGTTCAAGTGAATAGGATTGACATGATGTATAGATGATCTACTTACGAAAAATCTAATCAACATCCCATGCTTCGAACTGCCCTCCCCTTTAATTGCGCGATCAGTTCAAAAGTCGACATGTCTTCTCCATCTTCTGCGAACAACGATCATCTTGAATCTCTTTCAACTGACTCCCGGTGGGACACAGTACGTCAAGCTGCATACGAAGAAGCCCACGATATTCCTGAGGAGGCAGTCGCAGACTCGGAAATCGGCAGTTGGGCTATGAAATTACTACAAAAGGCGATTTTGAACACAATGACGCGAACACAAACCCATGGCCAGGAATGAAACGCGCGCTCACTGGAAGGTTGAGACTGTTGCCGAACCAGAGAATGACGAAAGAGTAAGCAGAAGAGAGAGGGCAAGGAGGGAGAAGAGCAGAGAGCAAAGAAGAGCCCTGAATTACTACAACTTAAAGTTGGCTTATAAACCAAGTCCTAAATAGAGGATTCGGGTCGAGCACGATACTTCCTATATATTTTAATTGAGATAGATTGTACTATTATAGTCGCAAATTGTATTTATACTAGGATGCTTACGTTAACAAAGTTGTCAAGAAATCTAACATTGACTACTAGAATCTAAAATTAGTTCCCCAATTACTTAGCGAGTAAAAGATAATGGCTCCTAATATACACACGCTACAAATAAGGTTATTAAATGGTAGACTAGTAGCATTCAATCGTGGAATTTAAGAACTATACGACCGCAATAACTCGTTCTAATAACTTATTCGCTATATCTACGTAGTAAATAAAGAGCCCAGCAATTTTATATAGTATAATTAAACTTCCTTATCAAAGGTTTGGATTTCAACAAGATATATCTATTCTAAAAAGAATTCTATTGTAGGCAATTCCTAGATTGAAAACAAAAATCAAAAGTTACTTCTATTAAATCTATTCTTTTTGTAAAGCATATAATTACATTTCTAACTTGGTAAAACAGATTAGTATACTATAATTCTAGACTGAGCAAAGTTGTTATTTCCAATAGAAATATTTCTAATAAGTAGAATTAATAATGTTACTAAAAATATCTTGAATAATTAACTCATGTCAAGATTAAAACAACTATCATGGAACTATTTTTAAACACTAAGAAATCTATTCTATAAGTCGGAGTATACAACAAAAACAAATTCGAGCTCTTTGGATTATGAAATAATTAAAAAGAATTAAAGAGAAATGTTAATTAAATTAGAAATGCCTACTTGAATTTAATTGTTCTAATAAATTTAATAAAAAAAACTAGTCTCTATACCTTAGACAAACGGTAAATATTCTAATAACTCCAAGTATCTTAAAAAGTTACATTCTCCGAAACAATTTGAGAAAGAAAGAAGAGAAAGCAAATAAGCGATATTTTCGCTTAAACTTACCCGAAATCCTTGGCACCTGAAAATCCAGGCAAAGTCAACATTACGCGATGGCCTAATATTCGCCACAACACAAATCGCACATTCACATTCAAATTTTCACTTTCAAGAAGGGTTCGAAATTATGTCAGAGAAATCATCAATCCTTCATTCTCACCAATGAACTCGTAATGAAAACCATCTCAAAATTAATGATCAACCAAATAAACTCCCCATCCATCCATGTATCAAGGGTATCATCCATCGCATCGCACCAAACAATTTTAAACCTCCCCCAAAACCATGTAAAAACCACCCCATTTAATCATCAAACATCCCCAAAGAAGATTTAAGCATTTCTACGTCTCGAATTCGGGTTATTCCCAAGAGAAAGGTTGCCAAGAAGACCCATTGGAACAGCCGGGAAATCCATCAAAGCAGCGCGAATATTGAATTGTTGTGTCTCGCTATGATTATCAACGACAGGACTGGTATTCTGGCCAGTCGCAAGGATGTTCGTTTCGTCAGAGCCATCGCTCAAGAGGTCTGAGTCATCGTCCGAGTCCGAGTCTGGATTGACGTATGGTTCGAAGAGAGAGAGATCGTTTTCCAGCTCTGAGAGAGGGACCTTGTCGACTCCCCAGGCGCGCCCAATGGTTTGGCAGTTGGCAGCGACCTCTTTGAGCATGTCGCAGGCTTTGATATCAAGCTGAGGGCTGTTAGGATGATGTAGACATGAACAGGGGGGATACTTACATCGTAGTCTTCCTCGCCTGCTGCCTTGGTGAAGGCTCCTTTGATCTGATCATGTGTTAGTCTGCGATATGTGGTAGATGGAGCATTAGGGGAAACTTACAAGCTCGCAAGCTTCTCTCCACATGGTTCTCATTGACTTCCGGTCACCAGTAAACCAAATATGCTTGGTCCATGAATGGTTCAATGCCCTCGCGTCGCCCTGGTAAATCCGAGCAATGAAGCGATCTTGCCTGGTCATTGCTTCTCGGAGGTTGCGAGCCTCCACGTCGCGGTCATCGGTGAATTGGCATCCTTCCTGCGACAGAGGTTAGCATCAAAGACACGAAAGCGAAAGATCAGGATGGAACTTACCATGTACTTGGAACTCATTGGGTCGAAGCCATCGTCGTGGACACAGAGGACGGCATAGTAAAACATCTGCTTCTCAAGGAGAAGCGGGCACCAGATCTTCGCAAGCATTCTCCTGGTGCCTTGCGTCGCCGGGTCCAAAGTCTCCAGGAACCAACGGACCTTGCGCAGGCCATCCATCAGCAACGTGCGCTCGTTGATTCTCGTCACCCCGGCAGGTATTGGGGTCTCGAAAAAGTGTGGCATCGTTGCCAGTGGTGGTGATGGATTGAGAGGAGCGACGCTCTTATAGGAACGACGAGGGTCGTCATCCGAAGAATCGGCAGCCTCGGAGCCCGGTTCACCACCCCCCAAGCCCAGATATTCTAACTGGTCGACATGCAAGATCTGGCGGGGTGAGGTACTTGTGGCTCCACCGCTGCCCTCTTGAGGCTCGATAGCAAGGTTCTCAAGCCTTGCTACTGCCACGGTGCCCTCGCTTGGGGATGCTACTAGTCTTTGCTTGCGAATAGTCAAAGGCGGAACAAGGTATGGAGCGTATCCAGGCTCTGGAGCGACAAAAGAGCTCCATGGTGCTTCTTTGGCGCCCTCGCTTCCTCCCTCTTCTTCACTTGCCTCTATTGAATCAAGAGCAGCCCGAGACAGCATTGTGAAGGAGCGGATTGGTGAGGGCTGAGGGAGAAGATTGACAGGAGCCTCCTGAGAGAAGCGAGCTCTCAGGCGAGGCCATCCCTCGTTTAAGACAATATCGTAGCGGCGATTAGATCCTGACCGTGTTAGTGATTGCTTCAAGCCAGCTGAAGGAGTCTCAGACGCACCTCGAGGCGCCTCCTTGAGGAGCCTCAGGCGCACCTGAGGAAGGATACTGGAAGGCGGAGAGGTTGGAGGAGGAGGGGGCATAGGAGTCGGATGATCGGATGATGCGGTGGGTGTAGAGCAAGGGTTGTCCATCGTGGACAATAGATAGATATAACAAGCAAGCAACAAGTTGTGCTGGTTGAAGGAGAGTGGAAGGAAGATCAAAGAAGAAATTGAATTTGTGGGAGAAATAGTCGTTTGTAGATCGGCCAAGGGGAAATATTTATCCGACTTACCCCCTTTTGTAATAAAGCAGCAAGCCGATTTGGTGGACAGATAGGCTGGCGAGGCGATACAAGTGCTATACGCTCCTAACCAGCTGCTATCAAAAGCAGCACCAGTCAGTACAAGGATCAGTTACCTTAGAACATGTCCAGACATCCACAACAAGCAGAATAAGCAACAAGCTTAGTCCATTGCCACATTACAATCAACAGATCGCACTTAAAGTTCAGCTTGACAGAAACAACATTGATAAATTTTCGCTAAGGCTACTCAACTGCTTTTCAACTGAAGAAGAAGTTTCCAAAGGTTGCTTGCGCTGCCAAACCCACCCAAAAACGATACACCAGCTAACAAACAACGTCTACAAAGGAACAGACATGAATGAGCAACTTATCTTACCACCAAACCACTTTCCATGACGCGACACCACTGAGAGCCCAAGCTCCCCTGTCCGCTAAAAGACGTTGAGGATTTCTTGTCGCTAGGATAATGTAGTCGCACACCAATACCCATTTCGTTCTGCGATATCACGAGGTTCCAAAATGAAAATACGAGATATACTATAGATTTGTGCTTTCGCAAACTAGACCTCAAGTTAGCAAGTTTCCACCTGATTTTGACAGTTATATACCTGTTTCAAGCTATGCCTAGGGTCTCGTTGTACTCTCAGGTTCGATGGCTATAATAGCAAATAAGCGTGGGTTCATCCATACTCAGGAAAGGGAAGATACCAAAGCAGGATGCAAAGCCCAATACAACTCCATTTCTCCATTAGTGACATCCTCTCGATAGAAAATATTCTGTGGAAAACACTAGTCAGCATTGTCACTTCAATGAGCAGCCAGATCTGTCTAGACGCCAGTAAAGAATGGTAAGCGGAGGTTAAACGGTGCCAGTGCCGCAAACTTTCTCAACCAATCCAAGGAAACAAGGAAGAGTTTGGGAAAAACTTACAGGGAGCGTGCGTAGAAATTCATCAGTTTGTCCACGAAATTGATCATGAGCTTTCTGTAGAACATGTCGACCTAGGGCTGCATGTATTCGATCCCTCTTCTTCATCTGTATCTCAAGGTCTCTAAGTTTCTTCATGCCATTCACCTATAGCAAAGGTTTATGTCAGTAACTCCATATTGATTGCAACGAAATAGACTTGCAATGATAATATATGAATTCTGGGGCTGTGGAAAGGGGGGTTGAAGCAAATTTATCAAACATCAAACATCAACCAGTGAAGAGAGGTCACTCACTACTTGAGCCTCAGTATCCCAGGTCTGGCCTGGGAACAAAAGCTTCAGGCACCGCTGGAAAATATACATGTATGTTCTCCTTCCTCTTCCTTTCGAAATAAATTGATAGCAAGAATCCAGCCTCAATCGACAGATCAAATAATCGCCCTGCCCTCTCATATCAAGTCGCTGGGCATAATGAACAACTTTCGTCATTTCCCTGTGGCAAATCTCGAGTACCCGCTCATGCTGGCGAATTTTGAATGATTTTATCGTATCTTCCTCTCGTGGTTCGATAGTAGCGAGCATTTCTTCCCTCGCTTCCTTGACTATATTTTCCATCCCTTTCTCTCCTTCTTCTCCCGTAAAGAAATGTACGAACCAAGGGGCAACATCCTGCATTTCGTCTAAGAAATACCTCTCAATCGCGGGCCGGAGGCGTATCTCATCGGTTCTTCTTTTGTCACAACGTTCCTATTGAGATGTTGATTAGCCTCCACTTTAATATCATAATGAGTCCGGATTTCTTGTGTGAAAGAGGTGGTGGGATAATATACAAAACTCTCTGTACTTTCAATAGTTTCTTCTGGAAACGTGATATTCAAATGCTTCTTACGGATGGCAAAGAGCTCATCGCTGGTTAAGTCTGTCCATTCTCTTGTATCCAAATACTTCTGGGCTTCCATAAGGCAAACGCGGTCGTAAACATAGCGTCCCCATGTAAGTCTTCCTCCAGGTTGTAAATCCAACGCCACGAGTGCTGTCGTACTTGGTTGAGTATGCAAAGTTGTACGTAAATTTTCGGCTGCTGTTGGTTCCAGGGTTCTTAGACTCTCTGAGTCCTCTGAGCAGTCTCTGGGAGTATTAAGATTTTGGTTTCGTGCTCTTTCGGCTGCCATTATTCTTTCCCTCCGCAACTCCATGACTATCCGCTCCAACCTCGTGGACGATTCTCGACTTCCCTCCGTTTCAATGACTCTCTCAAGCCCCTCCCAAAACCTTGGCCGAATCTCTCTAATAGGTTCACCCACCTCTCTGTTACTTCCCAATCGTCTCTCAACAACCAACAACTCGCCCTCAAAGTCCTCAAGATTCTCATCAACCTGCATGTCCATCGGTGTACTTTCCCAAACTTCAGAGAACGATTCCCGGACCTCATTCCACAGTTCTCGTACACCATGCAGTCGTTCAAATAGATCAAGCATTCGACGTAGGCGAGTGCTTAATGGAGATGTCAGTCTTGTCGAAGGTTCTTCGGGCATTTCGGAGTATCGAGGTGGGTGTGCGTGAGCGTTTGGTTGATAAGGAGGTATTGAAGATGTTGCAATCCCAAGGGTAGGGTACGGTACTAGTGGATTGTGTTGGTGGACATGTACGTTTAGAATTTGATCAGTGGGTGATGTTGTTCTCAGAAGGGGGTGAGGATGTATCGGCTGAAGGGTATCTTGAGGTTGACTTGGTCTATTTCCGCGGTTTGGGTGACGGTGACGGTATGGTGTATATCTGTGATGATTTGGTTCCCGGAAGTCATCTCGTCGATATCTTGGTGACATTGTGGAATCGGAATTGAGGCTCTTGTAAAACTGGCTAGTTGTGGTGATATTTAGTGATGATGGTTGTGATGGTTTGAAGCGAGGGACTGATGTTTTGATAAAGCAATGAAATAAAAGAAACGAGCGTCGATATGGATTTGATGTTTTTATGGAAACGAATGAAGATGTTTTTGGATGTTGATGTTGATGTTGAAGACGGGCTTTGAGAAAAAGGTCATAGAGGCCCAAGCACTAGCGAGGTCGCTCCTTCCTCAAATTTCAAGTGACTATATCATAGGTGCTTTTCTTTGCGAAATTGTGATATTCTTCAAACATACATGGAAGAAATAAAGAAAGAAGGCACACCCAAGTACGCTCTTGCATACAGTCAATTCAAGTGCCTCAGAGACCAAATCTGGAAACTTGTAGAAAGGCACCCAACCACACAAGCAATCAGCAATCATGTCAAGCGAACAAATAAAAGAAGCACCAAACCTCTATTAAAACGCTATTCCCTAACCCTCCTCATCACCATCACACTTGGGCGCATCCTTGGACCAACCCACCACCCCCCCGTAACACCCCTCGCCCCATCCCTCAACAAATTAAAAGTCCCAAAGCGATTCATCTCCTCAGCCCTAACTCTCAACCTCCTCTCTTCGACTGTTCCCTCCCCACCAATCCCCTTTCCTTTCCCTTCCTCCAACTCCTTTAACGTATCCCTAACTTCCTGTCCATCAGGCGCCTCCTCTTTGCCGTTATGAAGAACACTTATGTTATTCGCGATGTATACACGTTCCAGGTGTTCGCTAAAACTCGTCCCATCCCCAGGTTTGAGGAACTCAATACCCGCGTAGGCGAAGATAGTATCAACAATCTCCCACTTCCCAATCGCTTTCTCAGGTCTTTCCATGAGTGCGTAATCCATTCCGTCCCAAAATGCAGGAGTAAGGAGTGTATCCAGGTCCTCAGTTTTATCATAAAGAACCTTCGTCGCTTTCCCATTGACCACCATCCCATCACTAGGAACCTCCTGGAAACGGGTAACACCCGTCATACAAGAGAGAACATCCATATGAACCCTCACCTCCTCCACTCCTTTGACGGTTCCACTTTTGATGTTTCTATAAAGGATACCATGGAAAGCGTTGATTGCCGAACCACCAGGATAATTGAGGGAAGAGATGAGAAGCATCCCTGTACTAGCCGCAAAACATCCCAGAATACTGACAACCAGCAAGACCGATCCAGCGCCATATTTAAGATTCTTCCCTCGTCTTTTCCAAATCCAATCCGCCGACAACGCAGCAGCACCGACAAGTTGCGGGACAACATAAATGACGAACCTCGCCTCTTTATGCGGCTGCAAACTATATATCGCCACAAACGCCAAAGCCGGGATGACCAATTCCAGAACCCTGAACTTCAGAGCTGGGATAACAACACCAGTGGGAATAAGCAGAAACTGAATCAGAGGATTTAACAACAGTTTCGGCAACAAATTCACAAAATAATATCCATAAGGACTGGTCCCCCATTCTGAGGCCTTGCCTTCGAAGACGTTAAAGTAGAAGCCCCAGAGTTCGGGCCAAAGAAGCTCCCGCCAGAAAAAGGAGTCTATTGCGACGGTTAATCCGATAGACAAGAGCCCGCTTGCAAGACCAGTGAGGATGATTGTTTGGATGCTGATGCGTTGTTGGATTAGTGAGGCTATAAGTTGAGTACCGAGGAGTAATGCAATTTCAGAGCGGAAAACGACAGCGGAGAAGACGAGGAGAGATATCCCTTTTATCTGTCGTTTCCTGTCTAGATCCTTGTCTGGGGCGGACAAAGGGAGGAAGTTGGAGGCTGCGAGGGTTGCTATATTACTCCATTAGAAACCCAAATTCTCTCTCTTGTACAAAAATGGATAGAGGAATGGAAGGGGAAAAAGAAATAACTCACTCAACCCAAAAGCAAACATATTAGGCAAAGTCCTACTCGCATAATAATTCACATGAAACCCAGTCACCACAAGCCAAACCCACCACCTTCCGACATCCCTTCCAAAAGCTCCATCCAAGCCCCTTTTATAAGCAATCAAACAACCCGCATTAAACATCCCCAACACCGCTCTTGCAATACCCTGAGAATACCATTTCCCAGCCAAAATTATAAATGGTTTCGAAGCAACAGCGAGGGCCAAGGCCCCGATGAAGGTCCTTGGTACGGCGCCCGGGAAGGTAACATGGTCATAGGATGCTAGAGAAGTGTTGGAGAACGGAGGGAGAGAGTAGGTGAGTATGTCGTGGGTTGCTTGGATGTTGAAGGATTCTTCTACTTTTGTGTAGGGTGCTAGGACGAGGTGGAGGAGGATGAGGGTTGGGAGGAGGGTATAGAGGATCGCGTCTGTATCACTTCATTAGATTTATGATTGATCTTTAGATTTTGAGGCATGGGGTGGAAAATAAATACCGATTGCATGCATCTTGAATAGAACTTCAAGCTACAGATGTAGCTTCACTCGAGATAATACTTTTCGAAAGAGAGGTACCAATCAAACTCTTAATTCCATTAAAATCTCCATAAATCTTCCTCAAAGAATCAAAATTCTCAATCAGCAATCAACGCAAAATTCCATCATAAATTTGAACTCTGCGACAACAATAAGTGTTCTCTTCCACTCCTATTCCAAAGAGCTATCAACGTCCCAATCCCCACAAGGCTGGCTCCCCTTTCCCATCCATCACCTCAGCCTCGTGGTCCGTGCTCTGGTTCCCAGAACCCCAAAGTCTGGCATCTTCAACCATAGCACCACAACAAGCTACATTGCGCCTCACCTTCCACCCTCCTAACTCCACGAAAACAACCCACTAAGAAGTTGCCAAAATGTTGCTCTTCGGCTTAGGAAACTTGTTCTATGGTATGCTTCCCTATTCTTAGAGTGCAAAGGGTGGTAGATGCCAGATATATATGTTGGATAGATGAACGATTGGACGGACATAGCTAACACGCACCTCTTTTAGTCGCGGTTCTATTAGTAAACGCGATGGCGATATTATCCGAAGACCGATTTCTTGCACGAGGTAATTATTTCTCCTTCCATCCACCATGTCCCTCCAGTACTCCATCACATCCATCATCCTCCAACCCAAGAACCAAGTAAACAGTACTCATACTAACTGAAACACAGTCGGAATGTCAACCGCAGTATCAGAACCCGCATTCGGCGGCGGCGGCGGCGGTAGTGATACAAGTATCAAAGTCAAAATAATAAACTTGGTTACGAGTGTTAGAACGCTTATGAGGAGTACGTCTCTATCTCCTCCCTCCTTACCTTAACCCCCCTCTTCCCCCTACAATACTCCAAGTCTTTCGAAAATATAGCCACATGGCAGAGATAGCAGCAGCAGAAAGAATGAATGAAAGCTAACAAAAAACAAAACAGTCCCATTAATAGGGATAAACATGTTCATAATAATCTACGAGCTAGCCCTGGGTTGAAGAGGTTCACCACACAACAACCAGACAGCAAGCCGCGGCTCTATACAGAGGACAGGTCCACGGAAGGAAGAATCGGCAATTGATGGAAAGGATAGAACGAACACAAAACGAGATGGACAAACGAGAAAATCTGTATAATATGGGAAAACGAGAGGGCCTTGAAACAGGACAGTCGATATGGATCATGACCACGTACGATTGCGGACGAGAAATCAGGGCGTCAGACAGGAGTTAGGCATGGGAAAAGGTGCTAAGTTGACTCTCGTGTTCAGTAGATGAGAGACATGCAGACAGGAAAGGAGACAGAACTTCAGGTCCATACATCTATAAAAAAAAGAAATCGAAAAAAAACATCACAAAGAAAACTACGTCACATCCCCAAGAAAGTCCAGCGAGCGTAGCTTCGTATAAAATAAACAGAGTACCTAGACTCCTCACGTACGGATTCATTCATCCCCCGATTTCAGTACAAGATACCTCCTACTATATCAGATTAGATATAATAGCCGCAAAGAAAGTTACAAAAAATACGAAATAAATTTGAGCTAACTCTTTCAAAGCTAATGAACCTTAATATCCATGCTGATAATACTTAGCGGCGTTGTTGTTGTTTTATTGCGTGTGGCTATAATAGTTTACAGTAGACTAAAATCAGCAGATGAATCCGTACACAAGGAGCTAGAGTACCAATTAAATAATACTGAGCAAGAGCAAGCCTCTACCACGCGTCCGGGTATTCCTGTATCCTGGCTCGTACGACCACTTACATATAGCTACAGTACCACCAATACATTAAACTTCACATCTATACGACTTACACGATCGTAGGTAGTAACAAGTACTAGACACTCACCACAACAAAACCCGGCAAAAACTTACTCTTCCTTCACACAACCCAACCCAAACCCAAGAACCATCTCATCTCATCTCATCTCATCAGATCCTCTGCCGCCCCCCAAACCCCAAAGCATACACCTCACTCACCCCAAAACATCTCACTCAAACCCCCAAAAAAGAACATCATAGACAGGGCACAGATTCAATTGATTCAATCGCCCGCATATGATCCCCAAAAACTAAAATTATATACCCATAGCATCTCATCTCATCTCATCTCCTCTCCTATACCCACCCACTCGGACTCGCCCCTTATGTATAAAAAACCCCATCACTCGCTATGCAATCCCAAAAAGAAAAAAGGGAAAAAGAGAGAAAACAAAATCCATGCCATCAGAAGTATTGATCCGGTTATCTTATGTTTTTTCTATACAATTCCAACAACTGTCACATATCCCATCCACACCTACCCTATCCCCCAACATATCCATCAAAACTCTCTCTCCCTGCTCACAACCAAAACCAGAGAGTAATTGTAATTGTAAATGTAAGAAACGAACCTCCCAAGATCAAAATCATCAACAAAGCGAAAGAAGAAGAAAAAAAAATTCACAATTGGTATCTCCTAAACCCCTTTCTTTCCCTCAACATACATCCCAGTCTCCCCATCTCCCAGATATGTAATCGACCATCCCTCAAAAAAAGATCCGGCCTTCTCGGTACCCCCACCCCAAGAAGGAAAAATAAAAGTATAAAATAAATATACGACATAAACGGGTGTCGTTGAAAGGGGGTAAATTCATCTTAAATCCTCTCTTCCGCTTTTGAGCTCCCCAACAGTCCCGTTCCGTAAAATGCGAAAAAAGGGTTGGTCATAATACAAGGTCCATCCACTGCGCGCCCTACTGGCCTCTGTGCCGTCCCCCCACAACCTCGATTCGGCTCCAGCTCGTTCTCGGTTTGCGATTCTTTCGAGAAATCCTTCGGTTGCTCAGGAGTTCAACAAATTGCTCTTCTTCCGTCCCAATCCAGTGAAACTGAACCGTTCCTTGTTGAATTTGGAATGCTTTTCCGGAGTCTGTGGTCCCGAATCGCCCTCTACAGCCGTATTAGAAGAATCCTCAGTCATTCCTTGCTTCTCTGCCTTTGCCTCACCATTCTTTCCTGCCAAAAAAGCGAAGCTCTTTCGACTCATGCTCTTTGACCCCTTATGTGCCCTTCCAAGTGAACTGAGACCAAAGGATTTCTCCTTCTCCTTCTCTTTCTCAGCATGGCCATTCTCTTTGATAGTCTCCATCCCATTACCATTCGAGCTTCCTTCCCCGGCAAGCTTCCGCTTTTCTTCATCGTCGGCGAGCGAGGTTCTGCTTGCTGCCAATGCTCGCTTCACCTCCTCAGCTTGTGACTTGTGGGATTCTTTCCGAGAATTGAACAGGTCTTTTCGCTTCTGTTCCTCTGCCTTCAATCTCTCCTTTTCCGCTGCTTTCCGCGCCTTCTCAGCTTCCTTTGCTTCCTTCTTCTCTCTTTCCTTTTCCTCTTTGGTCTTCGGTTTCGATACACTAGATTTCGGTAGCTCCTGGACGGGAAGTTGTGGTGATGTGGGCAGTGGAGATGAGATTGTATGGTCTAGAGACGCGTAGTCATGTTCGTCAGGTGGGGTGATTGGATATGTAGTTTGTCTAGATATTCCATTCGCTTGTGAGTTTTTGAGAGGGTCCGATTGAAGAGGAATTCCTGCTGCTTCCGAAGCAAGTGCCTCCTCAGCCAAACCTTCAGCTTCTTGTTCTCGGCGCATGGCCTCGACCGTGGTCTCTTGGTAGAATAGTACATAGGCGCATGCTTGACCAGGCTTGTCACCAAAGAAATTCCTAACGTAGTGTTTGTCAACGGGCTCCACCATTTCATCGTCAAATAAAAGCCAGCCTCGGTCTTGAGTTTTTATGACGGACACATAATGGCCATGGTAAGCGTTACCACCTATGTGAACAACGACAGCGTATAGTTCGTACAGACGGTCGGGATCCTGGGCATCATCCGTAGTATTAAACATCCGTAGATGATACGGATAAACCACTCGATGGAACAACTTCTGCAGGCGGCTCATATCTTCAGTGTACTTGAATCTCTTCAAGTGAAGTGCAAGAATCTTCGGTAGTTTCTTTATTTTCATCCGCTTCTCGGCCTCCTGTAAGCCACCGCAGTTGTCGCAATGAAATTTATTCCTCTCACAAAGCATTTCTTCTGCTGAGAATTTCCGCAAACACGAAGTTACCGATGAATGTTCTTCCAGGTCGATCGAAAGGTCTAGAAAGGTCTCATCTCGTTGTGACGCAGTCTCACAGGTTAGACATTTTGTCTCGGAGGTTAAAACGCCCTCAAAGATTTCATGGACCCAGCCAGTGCCCGGTGATATTGTTCCAGAACCCAACCCCATTGCAGAGACTGCTGAGGTGACTGCATTTTGCATCGATAGAGCAAGACTTTCGTCGTTCCGTGGTGGTTCCAGTTCTTTTAGCCTTTGAGCATTTGCCTCGACATCTTGGATGACTGCATTCAAGACAAGTCCGTAGAATTCGTGAGCGTCCTGATGCATGGAGGTCCGGAAATTCTCGTTATTCATCTTGAATATCTCTAGAAACCGCTGAGGACTTAATACCCCGGTTCGTGATTGGTTGGCGACCAGAGCCATAAAGATATCCTTTAGTGCAGTAAATATTGATTCCTCCATGCCGTACGATGCGGCATTTTCGTATGTCAACTCCAAAATTGGTCCAGCAAGCATCGCATGCTTCTTCTTATATTCGGGAGAATCTGGTTTGTCTTCTGGTCGCTGTCCTGGACCTACTGGAACTGGTTGGCCAGAATTTATGGCCGCCCTCCGTTTCATGGCTTCCGCTGCTGATAGACCTTTCGCCTTTCCGGCGGTTCCAATTGCTCCACCATTCGGCACTGGAGCTCTTATAGGTGTGACTATCGCAGGTATTCCATTCGGCGTATCGTGAGGCGAGTGGGGAGGGTATTTTACGACGTTCTCTCGGAAAGGCACTGAGTAGTATAAGGCTTGGACTATTGAGTTACAATAACTGGAAAAATTAGCTCTACTCTGTAGGGACAAGTCCAATAATCGAACCATGTATTGCCAAACTAAGTGGCATATTAGCAGTTGTTACAGAGGACAATATGGGCATACGTACATTCTCGAGGCCAAAAAACTTGTCACTTCCATCAACTCTTATTGGACCAGCATGCAGAAGCATCTTTGCCAACGCCGTGATCTCTGGTTCTGGTTCGACATCTTTCTTGCCTTTTGGAGAGGCAACGCCTGGACTCGTTGATCCCTAGGATGACATCAGTCTCAAGTTCAGGATGTAGTATTGCTATGCCAGCTATGATCCGGCTAAGGAACACAGAAAGAGCAACACTCAGCAATATGCCACTAACCGTCGCTGCCCCTTTGAACTTGCTCAGGAACCCCGACATGGACTCTTCCTCTGCTTCCTCTGAACGTTACCAATGCTTGTTGCTTCCACTCTGCGCCCCGTGGACAGCAACACAATGTATTTGGATCGCACCCGCGCAGGAATCATGCGCAAAAGGGATCTGTGGTTCTGGAATCGGTTGATATGTGTATCTCGAACCTATGCAATACTGTGATTCTTGGTTGGGTGTTCTCGATGGAGCTGAGAGCGACAGTGGTCTTGTATTCAATGGGTGCTGTAGGGATGCGGCGCAGGCGGGGTGGAAAGCCTCGTGGCAAGGCAATCGCTCTTGAATAAGCCAATTTTGTTGGACCGAGAAATGATTGGTAAGTTCTGTAAGAGAGTGAATTGGATGGATCAGTGGAAGAGATAATGGATTGGTCGTGGGAGTGGGAGAGTTGAGGGACTAGAGACACTCAAGGCAAGAACAGTGGACGCTGGAGGGCGCAGAGGGCCATCAGTGGGGATGTCAGGATATTACAGGGGCGGCGTGGATGTCAGTTGGCCTAATCTGGGTGCGGTGCGGGTGCCGCTGATGCAAGCTCTGGGCAGCCTGTAGGCTTGTCCATTTGTGAGCAAGACAACCCAAGAGAACTAGAGAACCCTGGAAAAAACAACAAGCAAGGTATTTTGAATTGGGGCTGATACTCTATAGTGAGTAGACCTAACCAAGTACCTAACCAAGTACCTAACCAAGTACCTAATCAAGTACCTAATCAAGTACCTAATCAAGTACCTAAACTTTCAGGGTTTATTTTGACCCTACGAGACCCTACAAGACCCTATTTTCATTAGCTAAACGCTCGCCTTTGGTGCTGAGACACAGCTGTCAGTCAAAACACGGCGAGTTCACCAGAGGGCAGCACCAAGCAGAAAATGAGCTAGGCCTTGCACGCTTGGGTGACCTAGCTTGGGGGGAACAGCTATAGCTTTTTAGCTTCTCCCTACAAGCAAAATCCTCCCTCAACACCAAATCTTCAGATCTTTTCTCTCCACATGGATCGGTCATTCTGAACTCATTCATCGCAAGGGCCAGCGCAATAGCACGCGCTCTGCCTGCACCTTTTACGAATCTTCTCCTCTTCCGGCAACTCGCGATACCAACAGCAGGCCAGGTCACGCAAGGTACCGTACTCGAGTAGGTACGGCCTTTTAATGCCCTCTCTGAGACTTTGCCCCAGGCCCCCAGCATTTCCTTCCCCAAGCCTGGGGTTCTCCACGTTGGACCCACGCTGTTCTCGAATCTCCATCCTTGATCACGGCCCTTGATCACGGCCCTTGATCACGGCGGGCGAGAAAAGCGGCAGCAAATATACCTAGGTAGGTTGGTATATCATAGACTCAACTCTCTGGACTATGTCGTGATTGTTCCAATGGTTTGGAATAACCAAAACCATGAATTCGGATTTCTGAAATACTTGAAATAGTTGACCCAAAGAGACCCGAATCAAACATAAGAGACCCGAATCAAACATTACAAGCGTTCAGACGGATACAGTACGGAGTAATAAGAGGTTACTCGTACTCGAGTACCTATTTTTACTGCCGCTTTTCCTACCCACCTGGCGCCTCCTGCGGGCCTCCCAGAGAAGTTGTACTAAATACCAACCAGCCCTTCCAATCACCTATTTTGAGGAGAACACCTCCACTTCCTGGCCTCACACCACCATGCTGCTTGGAGACTCTGCTCTGCTCTGTCCCAATCAAGAGGCGCTTTTTTTCGGTCTATAGGCGTCACCGTGAGACTGGTACGCTAACCAGAATACGATACGACTCCGACGTCTACAGTACAAACAGTTGGGACAATGGGACTTGACAAAAGATGGCACGACTTCCACCTCCTATGGCTAGTTATGTCCGGGCAGATGGTTCAGCCGTTTGTGGGGAAGCCCCTCCAACCCTGATGATCATACTCCGACTTCAACGGTACAAACTCTTTTTCCGACCGAAAACACCCCCAGAGATATCTTCTCCAAAAACCTCCAATCGCCCGTCGTTGGGCTAAGCTGACTTGAATGAATAACATTCCTCGGCGAGACCGACCGACCACTCGCACTGGTGACTGAAAGCTGGAGAGTGATCGAATCTCTACTCCGTACCGTTTGAATGGAACGTTTCTACCCGTTCTAGTACCAGCCCGCTATGACGAACGGTCGATGCATCCACGGACTATCAACGCGGGGAGCACCCTATCGGACACCATTTTCCAAGCGCGCGATTTAAATCGTGCATCATCGGCCCGCAATTACTTACTCTAGTTGTAAAGAACCAACACCACCAGCAAAGACCTCTGAACACATCAGAGGTGTTGGAGTCTACTCGTACTTGAGTATGTTGGGAATCAGACCGGATGAGGGGAGAAAAGTTCGACTTCTTCCGCGGGCTGCGTACGTAAAATGGCTGGGCAAGAGATCAGCTCCCATCAATAAGAACTCGACTCTTCAACACATTTTTACATAATCTGTCAGTAAGATCTTACAGAATAAATCGGTTATCCTAGCTATCCTAGCCTAGCTACGAACTCATCGAACATCCTTCAACAGATGTGATGCTACCACAGCTGGGTAGCGAAGACCAAAATTTCCTCTAATGGCGCCCAACAAAACACACACCAGAGACGACGATATCTCCAAACTCAATTCAGCCATCAACAACTGCATAAACCAGAGGTTCATCTGGTTAAAGTCGACGATCCCCCTCAATAATAATTCTTCTCTGCATGGCAGTTCGAGTCTTCCACCCCACTTCTGAACTCGGAAGCAATATCCACTTCCGACAACCAATCCGATTCGAAAGCTCAGCAGAACTCCAACCTTGTTAAAACCTTGTTGGCATGTCTTCACGGGACCCTGCATCCATTTTCCTTCATAAAGATATGCTGGAAAAAGGCTATGATCGTCTAAGATGTGACAACAATATCATTGTTTGTGGTCTTTGAAACCACATCCCAACACCTTATCTGACGTTGGTTATTTCTCCATGGATGAACATGGCATGAACGACAGGGTGCTTATTCGCAAAGGATTCCACGTGGATATGCTATCCCGTATCCTGGCTCGCGGGTTTTCCCAACCCGCGAATTGGAAAATATGGGGTAAATTTCCATCGTTTCGGATGCGATTTCACGCCATTTTGAGATGATTGATTATTTCAAAATTTCGAGTCATGAGTTATCTGACTACAGAAGAATTTTGCTTTGCGTAGTAGGTTTACTGATAAATCTTGGCTCATAGGATGTTGAAATCGTAGGTTTGCCGCTCTTCTTTGCGCTTTGACTTGTAAACTTGCGCGCTCTTTTGAGGTTCAACGCTCTTCCCTTCAAAGAACCAACGGTCTTCCAAAGGCATTACTTCTTCCTAACAGTTGACCTTATTCTAGTATTAAAACATGGCAAGAACTCGACTCATTTATCACTAAATACCAAACAGTAGTTAGCAACACTAACCCCCCGCTTCAAGAATTACCCAGAATCAGATATATACAACCCAAGCTACTCTTTGGGACTAACTTAAATCCTAACGATTCCGAAGCTCGAAGCCGCAGCGGAGGCCGAATTTTCTTCACTTTACCAAGGTACCAGTTTCCCGTTTCCTAGTGTCTTCCCGTGACTTCTACTTCGTACCTCGCAAAGTCCCTAAGCGAGTCGGAGGGAGACTGTTATATTGAGATTGAACAATCGAAAGAATGGGAATGGGCAATGGAGAGAAATGAACCTAAGCCTATCCTGTCTTCCTCTCCTCGAGCTAAGAGTACCTATTACTTTTGTAAGAATATGTTAATTAGAATACCCTTAATAATTAAATCCTTTTCTTAATATCAGTAATTCCAAGGATATTTTATGATTCCCACCAGACTGTCCATGTGAAGATCAGAGTGCCACCTACTTGTATATATATGAAGCAACCCCTTTTCAACCTTGTGATCAGCTTAGTGAGTAGAGGCAATATCTCCCGGTCTTGACATATGTACTTTTCGATTTTTAGGGTTGCGATATCCACCTTTTGACTTAGGCCTTGCTCCTTATAATTTGGCCTTTTGACCCTTTTTAAGGCTTAGAAGACAAGATTGAGCCTATAGGGAGCAAGGTCCAAGAAAAAAAGTGGATATCGCCGAGCCAAAAATCGAAAAGTACATATGTCGAGACCAGGAGATACCTATGATCTACATTCAAACCCTTAACACTACAACCCTGTCTGATCACAATCACAATCACAATCTTTTTGCTGGAATTGATGAGAGGGGATACGTAATATGGGATGAATAATTGATGGATTGGAATATGAAACATGAAATATGTAGAGTCTATCCTCTTCTTGCGGGCTTTTTGGAAGCCATGGAAGTATGTACATACAACGTAGATGTTTATAGAGAATTTCTTCCTCGGATAAGGAAAGATAAGAAGAGATAGGAAAATAGAAGAGATACGGATAAACAGAGGACTGCTACAACTGTAAGAAGAGGAAAGAGGGAAGTGCGGAAACTAAGGTAGAAGGAAAAAGTACTGTATAATGTAAATCAAGTATCTTCCTACCTACATAACTACCTACTTACTTAATATGCAAATAGGTTACAAGGATTAAATACTATGAATAAACAAATAATCTCTAGTTTTTGTCCTCTCTCCTCTGTCTACCTGGAGGGTAAGTTAGAGACCAATAGAGTTACGGAGTATAAGTATATCCTATATTATATCTCAAAATTTCAAAATCATAGAACTATAGTGTAATTCTTCCTTCCTTCCTTCCTTTCTTTCTTTCCCCTAGGTTATTCCCTATCTTCTATACCAGTATTCGCCTACCTAAACATACCTAAACGAGCCAAGATACAGTATCAATACCTCTACTACCACCGCCCCATCCCCCAAATACCACGTCAAAAAACACGACAGCTCATTGCCTCTTGCAAACCCCTACTGAGTTAACAAATCACTCACTCGTAAAAAGACGCCTACACCGCGACCCAACATACTCGTGGTACAGGTAACAAGACTCGACATCTGGTTCCTCTGCCCACCCCTCAAAGACTAAGCGAGGTCCACTCAACGACCCAAGGAAACCAGATTTCTCAGCTGATTTAATCATAATTACCGAAAAGTAATCAAGGTTCAGAATAATAGGATACAAGACGGTTTAGAATACGAAATCTGTTATACTTACTACGTTATAATCCTTTCTTTTTAACGTATATCTTGAATTACCTACCACTTTTTCCCACATCACATCACATCACATCCCCATCTATACTTCCCCAACCTTCAAGTCCAAAACCACAACCTCCCTACCTCCTCGTTAAAGAGCAACAATAAGTCCAATCACATCTCAAGACCAATGAAAACTTCATATCTTCATATCTTTTAGTTCGAAAAACACAGATAATACCAACGAAACCAAGCAATTTGATTCAATCCGATTCAATCATATTCAATTCATTCCACACCATCCATCATATCTATCCTATCAGAAAAATACTCTAAGAACCAGTCTATCTATACAAGTAATAAAAGAAAACTCTTTCAACCCAAAACCCAAAATCCAAAACGCCTCGCAAAAAAAACAAGTACAGGAAACCCATCATTCACCCACACCACCTCCCACCAACTCACTCCCCCATCATCATCGAACCTCAACCTGCAAATCCCTCAACCTCTTCGTCGCAAAAGCCGCGCCCACCGTACAAAGCGCCCCAATAAAAAGACAAACCGCAATCCCATTCGGACCCTCCTTCCCCTTGACGGGCGGCGCCTCACCCCCCGCTAACTCAGGACTCTTCCCAGGCTCCAGGATACTGAAAACAATCATAGAAATAAACGTCCCAATGAACTGCGGGATCGTAGTATAGATATTTAATATCCCAAAGTAGAGTCCTGAAAGCTCGCCAGTGGAAGAGACGTTTTCGTCAGCGGAGCCGTGTTCGAGACGGAGGAGAGTGGCGGTTGAGGGGGTGGTAGGGGATGACGGGGATGGAGGTGTGAGTTCGATGGCGCCGGATTGGGAGAGGCGACGGTAGACGGGGGTTGAGGAGAGGCGATTGACTTCTATTCCCATGAATGTTGAAGGGGCCCAGGTTGCTAGTGCCCATGGTAATCCACATAGTGCTACTAGGAAAGTAGCGAAGCGGAAGGAGTGCGCGAAGGGAGCCATGAACATAGCGAAACTGAAAAGACAATGTCCCCATATCCACGCGGTAAGTAGATCAGGTTTATGTTCGTTAATCTTGGTTACCAGACCGGCAATCGCGGCTGGTGGACGGGCTGTGAAACCGCTTTCTTCGGGGGAGCGCACGAATAGGGGAAGGAGCATGGCCCCGAAAAAGGTTACGATTGATTGGACTACAAGGGCCATACTGCCTATTCTTCCGATGTCACCGAGTGCGTCTTTGGATTGTTTGACGTCGTGTGGTGCGTCGTAGCGGAAGTAGAGCTCTCCTACCCAGGTTGTGGAATAGACGAGAAAGGGGAACCAGCCGATCCACTAGCGAGAATGTCAGTGCCAAACTTTGCATACAAACGGATGACTTACACTCCACAATTGAACATTGCAAATAGCTTGTATTCTCGGTGGAAGGTTTGAAGCAGTGCTAATAATCTGCTTGATGATTTTGAGTCCACCGTCTTGGGATTCAGTGGCTCTGCTAGAGATCAAAACTCGTTCTGTGACAGCCCAGGAGGTAACTCCGACTGAGATTAAGAGCGCAAAGGCAGCCACCAAAATCAATTTCTTGAATTGGGTATCTCCAAAACTGGTACCGAAAATGGCAACTAAATCGATGGTACCAACAGCGTATCCAACAAGGTGTCCAATGGAAACCATTCTGCTTCCTAAATAATGTTAATTCGTTTCACCCTATATGGAAAAAGACATATTCCTTACCCCAAGCACTTCCAAGTTGTTGTTTGGGTATTGGCAAGGTATCAACGATCAAACTTCGACAACAGGACTGTACTTCTCGGGTCAGCACCAAATCACACTCTCAACTCTTCCCTCTACCGAAAAGAACTAACCAGCATTAATCGCAAAATCCACCGCATAAATCGAGAAAACCGCAACAGCAATCGTACACTCCCTTCTAAACTCGCCTTCCGGCACAAAATGTCCCACAATCTCCTTTGTCCACCCAAGCAGTAGGAGAAAACCCGCAACAACCACAGACCCCAACACCATAAACGGTCTCCTTCGTCCCCATTTCGACGTCGATCGATCCGCAATAACTCCAATAATAGGCTGCATAACTAACCCCGACAGCGGTCCCGCGATCCATACAAGCGACGTTTTCGATTTCGTAAGACCGAGTTGGAGGAGGTAAGGTGTACAATCTATTCCCGAACAAAATCAAATCAGCAATTGAACCACATTACCAAGACCGGAAAAGATGATAAGTACATACAAGTCATTTCAATACCCCAAGTAAACCTATAACCGGCGCAAAACAAAAAAATCAGTCCAATGCGACGACGGACAGACAGACAAAATGGTGATGGTGCTTGCTTACTGCAACCCCACCAGGGAGAACGTTAACAACATCATCTTCATCCTCTCCGTGGAGCCCTTAACGGAGGGTGTTCCTGCCCATGATGCCATCTTTTCGGTATCGCAGGAATCGGATTGCTGCGATTCTTCTTCTTCTTCTTGCTCGTCGTCGCTATGGTCGTGGGAGGAGAATAGCCTGGACCGCTCAGCCTTATGCACACCCGTCCCAACACCAGAAACACCAAAGCAGCTCTGCACGGAATCTGTCAAGAACATAATTCGTTAACACCCGGTCCGTCTAAAAAAAAACTCCAAAACGTCTCAAGCTCGAGCTCCCGTCATAACTCTCTTCTCTCCAGGTATTCCGTGGATAAGGAAAAGGGGGGGACATCTTACAATAAAAGTCTACACCACCATCATATTTCTTTTGCGGTTGTCTATACGTTTTTCTTTTTTTAGGGAGAAAGGGGGAGAGAGAAGCGACGAATACGTAGGACAAATGGCTTTCCCGTCGCGAAGTAATATTGAAGGTGTTCTCAAGACAGGGCTGACGAGAATCCCATGCAGGGGTAGGGGTACCGAAAGCTCGCGAAGCCCAAGCCAGGGGAAAAGGGGGCCTAAAACGGGGGATCGCTTGGGGTTGCTTGGGGGTTTTTCTTGGCTCCGCTTGAGTCGGCGGGTGCGATTAACTGCCGGGGATCTTAGAACATTTCTGGTGGTCTGTCAACTCCGCTGGTCGGGTTATATATAAATCCGTCACGTTTTTTGAGGGGTTGGGATGCTGCAATCATACGATTTATGTTTTTTTGCTCCTGGTGAACGGGAGAAAATTATAGGTTTATTGTCATGATTTTGGAGAACGAATCATGATCATTCTGGTCATGAACCATCCTAGTAGTTTAGGACAGTTTGACCTATTGTTCCAGGCAACTAATCTAAGTTGCTGAACAACTTTGACCGATTAGGAAATAGTGAGTAAAAAAGTAATATACCACTACCTAGGTACTTTCAACGTCCATCGGATGACAGCCAAACTCTGTTGAAACCACTGACTTCATTCATAAATCTTCAAATTGGGTATCTCGAATACAGAGCAATCATGCAAAACCCCATCAGAGCTTCTCCATCTTCTGTTCCAAATCCTTGACCCATCCCTCGACAACTTTCATGTTGCCACCCATGACAGTTCCACTTTGATTCAGAGCCTCCTCTACTTTCTCAAGACCCTCTCTCCATTTCTTGATTTCCTCAGCCATTGCGATCTGCTTTTTCTCAACCTCGTCCAGATTCTCACTAGCCGTTGCTGCATCGGCATGAATAGCTCTCAATGAGCGCAATCGATCCAATAATGGTGGTAAAAGAGGGGCCAGACTCTCGATTGTTGGAAGGGTGCCATATAAAGCATGAATCTTTGCAACTTGCTCGGAATCTTCATCGTCTTCCGATGAATCGCCTCCTCCTGCTGCTCGTAGTGCATCCTGAGCTGCTTTGGCAGCTTTTCTTGATTCCTTCAACCTTTCGGCTTCTGAGGTCAGGGTACGGACTCGTCTACTAATACTGTCTAGAGATGATGGCGTAGATTCCGTGATGAGTGAAACTTGTCTTTGTAAAACATCGAGGGTTGGTAAAATTGCTTTGGGGGCGCCATTGGAACTCGCAGCTAGCGGATCTAGTCCCAAAGACTTTTCCAAAAGCGCCAATCGACCATCGAAATCGGCTGCTTTGGCGAGAGCGTGACTCTGTTGGTATGTAGGAGCGTATGTAACAGTATAGATCGTTGGTTCGCCTGTCCCTTGAGTGGTTTGCGGTGGTCCATTGGCCTTGACTCCAGTTCCCAGATCTTTCGTAAACTTCGCGGTGGCACTCGGTTGTATATCCCCATTGCCCAGTGATATTCCATCCAAGATCTTGCTTAGCTCTGCTACATCAGGTTCCGGGTTCTCGTCGACTTGACCCGCCTTCTCCTTCTCGGCCTGCCTTCTACTGACTTCGGCTTTGACCTCTTCAATTTCTCGCTTCAATCGTGCAACCTTTCGCTCCAGACTTTGTCCATCCTCGTCATCACTGATGTCCCCATATTCCTCGGTGCCGTCGTCACGGATCTTCTGCCTTCTTGATGATGCTTTGTATGATTTTCGCTTTGCTGTCACCCTGTCGGAAAAATCTACATTTCTTGCATCGATTTGCGCTGGCTCGAAGTGACTACGCGCTTGATCTGGGTGTAGCCGTGAGCGGGAAATGCCAGGAGTGTCATCCTCGTCTTCAAAACCTCCGAAGGATGAAGAAGTTGAATGAGAGTGTGCTCTTCCTGTCTAGAAGGTATCAGTGACCATACAGCATCCGTAGACCTGACTGGAACTCACTGCAGCTGTGGAGTTGTCGTCTGTGAGTTCGGGAGTCTCGTAGATGTCGGGCGCAGAGCTATCCTATGCCGAAGATGTCAGTAGGAGTTGAATCGTCAGTGGATTGAGCAAACATACGACATCTATCAGTGAGGCGTACTTCCTGGCGGTGGCCATTTTCAGAAATGGAGGGGCGGAGGGGTTGTTGGAGTACACAAGACAGACAAGCTGCGAGCCTGGGAGGAGCCAAAAGTTGGTCGGGGTCTAGTCGGGGTCGGGTCCTTGAATTCAATGTTCCGGAGCAGGGCGACAGGGCGCGCATGGGGTTCAATTCCGCTTCAGCCACTCAAATCATTCCCACCCGACCCCTCCAGCTCCATGTCCGTGTCCGTTCGTACCTTGCGTATGTACTCAATACTGACTGCCTCAGACCTCAGACTGCTACGCCATATTATTTCGAATTGCTACGCATTTTTGATGCTGCTGCTGCTTTTATCGGGAATTCCTTTCACTTCTTCTTGATCCAGATTCCCAATCTCCTCTCGACTGGATACATCCCAATTAATCTATTAGTGGCTGAGAAGTGAGAAGCTCAATAATCCCTCCCCACTTGGGGGACATAAACCTGTGAAGACGCGACGACGCGCTCGCTACATCCCCAATGGATTTGAAGGTTAAATTGGACTTTAAAAGCGCACAACATATCGAGCGGCGCGTTGGACTTATAAATCCTAACCGTCGAACAACTCCAGCCAAATCCTCACCAATACCAGAGACTCTGAAAGATATGTGTCCAAAATCGGCAAAAGCCCCGCCTCCCGCAGCGACGACGAGGGGGACGTCTGACGAGGATATAGCTCGACCACCCGAAGAGAGCAGCGAAGCCAACGATACCGACGATGGGGAACTTTTGGGGAGGACAACGATGTCCTCTACCGTGTTCAAGAAAGGCACGAGAGGAAAAGAGACGCAGGCAACAGTAAATGCTGGCAGAACTCAGGCGCAAAAAATAACTAATGGCGTACCAGCCAAAAACTGTTTTGGTATCGCAACGGGCAAACAGCGAAGTGCACAGTCGTCGCAGCAGGGCAGCCGATCAGCCAGTCCGGCCAAGAGAAAGAGCCAGGAGACAGGTTCAGGGAAAACAGACCTGTTTGGTGATCTAACTCGTAAAAAACCAAAGAAAAAACAATCGAGTCAGAGTCTGTATGGCAAAGCTGCGCGTAGCTCTGCAGTAACTTCCTCCGCCAAGTCGAAGGGTCAGTTGCCGGAGTTTAATAATTTTCTGTGCTGCAGCTGACGATCAATAGCAAGTAATGATCATTCTCCAAAGAAGAAATTCATGAAGCCAGATGATATCCCAGATTCCGATGACTCAGAAATTTCAAATAAGGGCAATGGAGACACACATCTGAACGACTCAGGTGATCCAAGCTCGAGTCTGAAAGCTGGAAAGAAGTTCAAGATGCTAGACGAGATTCCATCCAGTCCTGCCACAAATGACGAGAGCCCAAAAATGATATTCAAAATGCATGATGACTCTATGTTTAGCGACGAACTGGCAAATTCCTCTCCAGACCCTCCCGTGAAAAGACCCTCAACCATCAAGTCAAAGCGAAAAAAGGGTAAGTCAACAAATGTTGAGCCACCATCGACGCAAATGCCCGTTTTCAATGCTATGGATGATCTTGGGGATATTGGCTTAGATGATTCGGCTCTCGATGAATTAGCGGGACATGCTAGGGCATTGCTCAGCGATGATGATTTCGATTTACCCGTTTTCAAGAAAACTGAAAGTGACGATGAAGCTTTACCGTCTGCGAGCCAACAACCCCGATGTCCGTTCTGCAAGCTTATAGTCGACGCTGCAGTCCTCAAGAAATTCCAAGGCATGACCACTCGGGAACAAGAGAAGTTTTGCCAGGTCCATCAAAAAGAGGATGCGAAAGCAGAATGGGACAAATTGGGGTTCCCTACAATCAACTGGATCAAGCTCGATTCTCGAATCGACAAACATCACACATTCGTCAGAAAGTTGATCAATGGCCAGGATAGTCATTATCGCGCAGAACTACAAGCGAAGGTTGATGAGGGGAAAGACAGGAACTTGCTGAAAGCAACTGCAAACTTGACACCTGGGTATTACGGTGGTCGTGGCCTACGAGTCCTTTCGGAAAACATCATGAACAAACACACAGACCTGATCAAAAAACGCGCTCCTAAGGATACACTGATGTCGGCTAGGGGTGTGACAGGGTTCGTTCAATCAGTTTTGGTACCCGAGGTTGCTACTCTACTTATCAAGGAAGACATGAAAATAACGATCGAGGAGGCGCGCGAGTTACTCGCGGACAGTGCGAAGATTGGGGAACTTGTACATGAAGAGATTAGAGAGGTTGTTAGAAGACCTGTTGAAGACTCGGATGAGGATGATGATTTTCATGATTGAATTTCTTTTGATGGGTCTGTGGGGTGGTAGGTTTGGCATACATATGGTGTTTTTGTTTGTTTGTAGGTTGCTCTGGATAGCATGTCATGTTGCATGATGGATCTGCATATGCATTTGTATGGTGATGGGGCGTTTTTTTATTTTGGTAGCGCTGCTTTTTAGACCGTGCTCTACCTAGCGAGTTATTGTACCATACGGTAGTGGGATCGCTGGATGGCGTACATATAGCGTTTGAAATATCTTGGTATTGCCAATTATTTATTATTAGGTTCGCTTGTTTGATCACTTTTCTGGTTTTTTCTCTGCCTATTGGTATTGTGCTTTTCATTTTCTTGCCTCCGTATATTTATTTGTCATGGTGTTTTATGTGTGTAAATATAAGAACCGTGTTAATTAGGTAGCTCTCAGCACAGAGACTAGTATAAGTTCGCTAAGATTAGCGTCCCTCATATATCATATGGCTTATAGTATAAACTATAGTACTTCGATACACTTCAATAGACAATTGTATACAATGTCAAGTGTATAAGTGTAGAAATTAGGCTTAAGCGAGGTCAAAATTCTATTCTTAGCGAGGAATCATGATTCTGCTTCATTCTATGTTTTGCATTTCTCGTTGTTATCTCTTAAGATTTGATTTCGTTTGAGTAGAGTGGGAAATTGTGTGGTATTGCTGTGAGTGTATATGGTGAGTGTATATGGTGATTTTGTGCTTCTTAGCTTATACGACTTTAATGTTTCTATTCTATTCGGATATTTTACAGCATGTCTGGTTTCTTATTTCTTGTTAAATATTGACTATAAGTTCTTGTTGCGATATGCCTTT
This sequence comes from Hymenoscyphus linearis, assembly GCA_900536425.1. Classification (NCBI taxonomy): domain Eukaryota; kingdom Fungi; phylum Ascomycota; class Leotiomycetes; order Helotiales; family Helotiaceae; genus Hymenoscyphus; species Hymenoscyphus linearis. The sequence goes on along the minus strand of UNPR01000036.1, from coordinate 119,114 downwards.
TCTCCTTGCGCTGGCTATATGCCGGCACAGGCTGGCTACGCATAAGCCTCAAACACCAGCTGCATATGAGCTGACGTATTGCTAATACGATATGCGCATCTGTTTGTAAGCGAGGAATCACGTGACGTGATTCCTGGGTATATGAGGGACCTGTATCCAGCACTTCACTAGAACTTCAGACGCAATACAATATCAGATTATTGTACCATTCTCATTGACTTGTGGTCAAACCAACAGTTCTTGTAGTATGTTGCTGTATCTTAACTTAACTTAACCTATTGCTCGTCATGATTCTTAGAAATCCAAATCAACGAACCCATATATATACAAACAATCTTATATTAAACCAAGACAAGAGATCCACTAATTCTCTAACTATACCCGTTAGTCGTGCAGCGTGCGCTAGGTACCTAAAATTGCCTATCTAGTAATCCAATTCACTAATAGTACCAACAAAAAAGCAAGGTTCTTTCTTGAACTCTCCTATCCCTTTATACCTTAGAAACTTAATAGTTCTATATCTCCTCCTTCCTATACATATACATTTCGATTTTTAGTTTTGCGGTTTCCTGTTTAAGTGATAATTTACAAAATTGTTTGTGTTAAAAGGTGAAATTACATTTATCGGGAGTAAATCTAAACAGATTCTAGGACTAAATGTGGATATCGTCGAGCTAAAAATCGAAACACACAGCTGTGGGAACGAGGACATATAGAGTAGGTATGTAAGTATTATAATTGTAAAACCCCGAGAACTTACGGGTAGAATAGACTGCTTAGTTTTGGAGTCTTGTGCGTTTCTTGGGGTGTTGTAGGCTTTTGTTTGTTGAGGAAAAGGGGGGAGGGGGTTGTGATGTTCGCTTAGCGAGGAGAGTGGAACCTAGGGACCCTGCTTTTGGCGCAGCTGGTGCGGCGTCTGGGAAGTGGAGCAGAGGGTTGGTGGGTTGGTGAGTGTTGATCAAGAGGTTGGTAATGGGTTGGTGTTGACACTAGAGTACTCTGGGTATAGATGTCCGTAGATGTTGTTATCTGGTTTTGTAGGAGTTGGGTTCAAGGTGTAGAGGGAGTGAAGGAAGACGAGTTTGGCGAAGCATCTGGATTCTAAGGTATCTTTTAAGAGATATAGGGTAGACGAGTGCTGGGGGATATGGGTGTACGTGGTGAGGGTGTTTTGACTAGGCTGGTTTGCTGTCGGTTTAAGTTAGTTCTTCGTTCTCTCTTTAAGTTGTATCCAGGAGAGATATGATAACGAGAATAATAGAGTCTTCATTAAACGACGTATAAGTTCTCCAAGGCTGCTGGATTACCCAAGAAAAACACTCCTCCAATTCGAAATTCAACTCTTCCACAACCCATACCACAAACCCAACCGTAGAGAACGGGGAAACACAAAAGCCCAAAGCCAGTCTAAAAGAGGCGCTTATAAGTGTCGGAGGGTGGGTGATAAAAATCATGATAGCCATTGGGACATCATTCTTTGGATATGGAGGAATTGACGAAGATGTGATGTGATGTGATCTTGGTTTGGTTTAGCCAAGTTGAGTTGAACTTTTCGGAGGTTGAAGGGCAGAGGAATGGGATGGAAGTTTGTTGCTGGGTTTTTGTGGGGGGTGTGGAGATGAGGGTACCCTGTATCACTTCGCAGCAATACACAGGGCTGTCAAATAACTGCTTTGACTCTACACTCTCTTGCTTACATGGTTCCTTCCTTGTCGTTTTATATTCGCCTCGCTTAACATCAGCAGAAAGAGATCTCCTTCAAAAAGTCTATTTTGTATTACCATTCTTTTTACTTGTCTGCTATACCCACATTCATCATCCAAACCACCAAATCATACAATTTCCCAACCATCAATCTATTCCCACTTATCATACACCCTCACCCTCACCCCCACACACTCACTTACTCTCCCTCCTAATCGCCGCACCCCCAACGAAACCCTTCTCACAACCCCCCACAACACCCCCAGTAGTATTCCTCCGTTTCACATCTTTACCAACCAACCTCCCCACAACACCCTTGACCAACTTCTTCACCCCTCTACAAACATCCTTCCCGCCCGCAAGTCGCCACTCACTCCCCACTTTCTCACTCGAAGGCAACGTCGAAGCCGCAGTCGTATACGCAGTATGAACCGAAACATTACTTTTGGTCGTCAAATCCAAACACCCACACGTCCCCTCCCCCCTCGCTAACCTACATACACTACAGAAGAGGGAAGATTCAAATTTGTCCTTCAAAGGTGAGGGGATAGATGGTGTGAATGTGTACTTCGACACTCTCTTTCCTTCATCTCTTGATCTAGTACGACGACGGGGAATCTCATCCTTGTTTTGGAAATCGACGAAATTCGCTGTTCGTCGTCGGATATTCTTTGGTGGGATTTGGGTTGGGAAGATGGGTGGTGTACTCGTACTACCTTTCCATAATTGCAAGGTCTCGTTGTTTACTGCGTTGACGGGGTTTAAGTTTAGGGATGCGGAGAAGTAATCTGCTGCATTATCTTCTTTTTGCTCTTCTTCTTCTTGGTGGATGCTACTAGATTCTTCTGCGTATTCATCTTGGATTAGAAATTTGGGTCGTTTCGTGAAGGTTGGACTTGTGGGTGTTGGGGCGCGGATTCTGGGGGTACCTGAGTTTGTCTTTTGGGCGGTTTCGCGTCCGGATGGTGAGAAGGGGAAGGGTGAGAGGATGGTGATGGGTGAAAAGTTAGTTGGTTGTGGTGGCGAGAAGGACGTCAACGAATTGAAGGATGAGCGTGAAGGGAGGAAGCTGGTGTCTGTATTTGTTGACGAGCAAGAGGAGTTTTTGGAGTGATGTGAAGATAGAGGAGAGATTGGCGAGTGCTGGTCTTCGGAGAGTTTTGTTGGAGAAGGTAGCGAGATGAAAGTCCTTTTTATGATAGGGAATTTGGTGTTGAAGTTTGAGGATTTGGGACGAAGAGGAGACTTGGGTGGGATTCGTGGTGCGAGTTCTGTTGGGAAGAGAAAATCGTTTCCATCCATATTCCGGTTATTGTTTCTGCTGTTAATTCTGAGAGGCTTTGGATGTGGTGAGGATGGAGAGCTTGATGAACTCTCCGAGTAGTAGCTTCCGGTTGACGAGAAACGCCTACTGTAATATACAGACTCGTCTTCCATTGCTGATTCTCCTGGTAGTTCCGGAGTCTGAGGTGGCGAAGGGAGGAGGAGTACGGATCGAACAAGGATACGTAGAGATGGTCTTATATCGAGGTTGGATTCTCGTAAGTATGTCGGCAATGGATCTTGTGGATTTTCAAAGGGTGAAGACCCTGCGTCATTTCCAAAGGTATTTCTTCTGATGGTCGGGACATTCGGTCTTAGGAAGGAATCGTCGGTTGGCGAGACGGCATTAGATGACGGAGGACTACTTGGTGTAGATACTTGGTATCTTGGTGTTGTTAAAAGTGGGCTACTGTAAAACATCTGTATTTGTTAATAGTTTCTCCAATTATCTGCGATGATAGAAAATCATACCTGATCATCCTCCTCCTCATCAAAGCACAGCTTGATCTGTTCCAATTGCTGCTTCATATTATTTATGTTATAGCTCTCGGTATTTCTTCTCAACTCCTCTCTTTTATCTTTTCTCCATCGTTCCTGAAATAAAGTTTTCCATTGCGAATATATTTCACTAGAAGGAGCAGGACTTTGTTTTGAATCATTGTTTTGGTGGTATTTGCATAACGTCAGAGATGATAATCTTCCGAGCTTGTGGAATATCACTTCGGGATTCGGGGATGTGTCGATCGTGTGTAGGATCCGATGGACAGCGTCGTAATCCTCGGGGTCGATCGTATTTGAACATCTTTGACGCAGTTCGTGTATGTGTTCACTTGCAAGGCAAGTAAAAGAGTCGAGTTCCGTATTAAGATTTAAAATGTCTCGGGAATTCCAACAGAGCACCATACTGAAGTTTTTTCATGTAAAGACTGATACTGAAATGGAAAGAAGAAGCGATGGGTAGTTGGGTGCAAGAATTGTATATGTACTTGGCGGGTATGCGGGCTGACAGAAGTAAGTATAAGACCAAAAAGCAAGCACACATAATCCTATTTGTAGAGCCGGCGCTGTCATATATTAATTGTACACCTCCAGATACTGGCAAAAAAGGCCACAGAGCATATCTTCAACCTGAGGTTCTCCACTGTAATTAAAAGCAAATAGCTAGTGCATAGGATGGGGTCTCTGAGCCTTGACAAAATAGTTCCGGCTGCATATTAGTGACACTTTTCTGCGTCAGGGCAACTCTATGCGCAGCAAGAAGCCTGTAGCAGTTGAACCAAACAGAACTCGGTAAGCTACACCCATAGTAGCTACACCCACAGTAATTGGTGGGTTTGTTCGCCGGGTAGTATATTTTCTAATCTGTAAACTAGAACCCCCATTGCTCGTGTGAACAAGCCATGCAGTATTTAGCCGTGAGGCACAGAACGGCAGGTAACATGTGGATCGGTGTTTAGAAAGTTTTAAACCTGGAAGAATATGCAACCGTCGAAGGCTATGCGTGTTCTGTACCACCAGCACTGCCGATTTGTGAACCTTTCGGTATAAGTGATATAAATTTGGGGGCGTAGAAGTTCAAGTTTAGGGTCGAAGGAAGGGATGCAAATATTGATATTGGGAGCACGAAACTGCCCACAACGAGGCAAATCATGTCCCAAATTAGAGAAAAGATTGTTGATCACACAGCGGAGAAACTGGAAGAATGAATAGCATAAACAGCCGCAATGCATTGCAAAAGATGGGGCGAAGTTTATAGACTGGTGAAATGGCGAGACAGCAAAACTCTCGCTATCATGTTGTACGAATTGGTGTCATCGCAGCACAACCAACCCCCATCGGTCAGCACTACTGAACCTGAAGGATTCCGGCCCGCAACGTCCAGGCTTCTCCAAGAATCAATCATCATCAGCATATATGCATGACTGCGGCGAAAGTGAAAAAAATCCAGTTGCCAAAGTATAGTGGAGATAGCAACACGAAGAAATGTTGGGTGCAATAATGCAGAAGTCGTTTGCAATCTGTTGCAAACAGCAAAGCTTCCGATACTTCAGAATTAATCAGCACGTGGCATCCCTCGATCCAACAATTTCACAGCCTTGAATATGTTGTGATTGCGCAACCCTGAAAGTTAGATCAATAGAAGAATCAAGCGAGCCAAAATGGATTGGAAACACCATAACGAACCAAAAATAAAACATAACTCACACCACGTGATCTAGCCCGATTCAACAAATGCGTCCATCCTTGTGATACAGCTACGAGTATCCATATCGGTCTCCAAGCCCCAGCCTAGACATTCAACGAATCCAGCTGCACGTCACACACGTCTGTCCACCAAGTAACACAATCGTAATTCGTGTAACATCCCAACCGTAAGCCAAGGACACCAAATCTTATATGTGGTACCTATGAAGAAACGCTGGGACGATCAAGCCTCGATAAAGCATGGCACAAAGATCTGCCAAGTACAATGAACGCCATCGAAAACGCCTCCTAATTGTTGGAATCCTATAGCTACTACCTCGTATATATTCCCACCCATCCTCTCGTCTTCCCTTTTCCCAGCCTCTTCTGGAGAGTGGTCTGAGTGGAGATCAAACAGACATCAACAGATCAACAAGATCTCAAAGATGGGGAGAGATGAGAACTTCAGGCATTAAGACTTCCTGGCTATGAAAAATGCCTATCTCAAACATCATTACATGCAACCATCCCCGTGTTACCATGTTTGATTGAACTACTAAGGCATCCATCCATTGACATCCTCAACACACCCCCTTTTCTTCAAACCAAATTACACTTCCCCAACCTCAAGAATTCGAAATGCAAAAAAGGCAAGTACGGTACCCAAAAACAGTCAGTTATGAAAAAATAGCGGCTAGGATAGCGGCATATGAAAGGGAACCATGCCGCAGGTGGAAAGCATGCCATTATTTGCTCCTACCATTCTGGGGACGGGGAAGAGAGGGCTGTGGCGGTTTGATGTACTTCGTGTAAGTACTCTGTATGAACTCGAGGCATGGAGAGGTCTGATATGATGAAATGTTGGAAGAGGGTGTCGTGTGAAGATACGAGGGGGAATTTTCAGACACTTGTCTGTTAGAAGTTGATGGGTGTATGGGAAAAAACAACATTTTGGATACACCATGAAATGGACAACTTGAACGGAATATCCAAAAGAAAATAAAATGGCTGTCCCAGAATAAAACAAGACCTTAACATCATTAAATTTTCCTAAACAGCAGATCTAAACAATTTCAAACCCTCCTCCTCGACCGAAACCCCACCATCTTCATCATCGTTCATGTCCACATCCTCACCAAGAGTCATTTTCTGCCCAAGTAAAGTCCCAAAGAAGCGATCAATAGCTTCCGGTTCCCAATGCGTTCTATCCTCAGGCGCCATGAAATTCTGCAGCTTCTCGTGAACAGTGTACCTCATCTTACGGCCCTTACTAGCCTTCGTATCGACATTTTTCTTCGTCTTGGCCTCCTTTACGGCTGTCCATTGTAAAGCGGTATCCGCGCCAGCAGCTGGAGCATTAAGTGACTCTACTCTTCTTTGATCAACCAGTTCTTTCAGGAGCAATTGGTAGAAATTTCCGTCATCGTAAATATCGGGATCCTCAGTCAATTTGGCATCCCTTTGGATTGGGGCGCATGATCGAGGAATTTTTGTTTTCTTGATCAAGTGTTCTGAGCTTGCAAGCTGGTCCTGTAAAACGGATGTGATGGATTGTGTGACAGTTGGGTTGAGTTTCTTCGTCAATGGTACTGCGGTTGTACCTCGGACTTTAGAAGACCATTTCTCCAGAGTAGTTTGTCGAACATCGATCATTGAAACTTCTGAACTCTGCATCTTTTCCCAAAATTTGGATGATGGTGCTGAAATATCTACTCGCTTCCGCTTCTGGCCTGCTTTAACATCTGTTCTTGATTTCGAAAGTTCATGTCGAAGTCCATCCAAGGTGTTCCACAGTTTGACAGCTGCTTGCTCAGCTGCCTCATACGGTTCATTTCCTTCTATGTCCTTTTCATCTATAGTTGCCATGGAATTGGTGGCGACGAGAGCCTTCTGTAGAACCATTCGAACGCTCAAGAGAGAGTCAAATGACTTTCTTTGAAGCTTGACAGCGTTTCCCTTGTCCGCGTCTGCTTTGGCGGCTTGTGATATTGTGGCAACTACTTCCTTCTGCTCTTCGTTCATGATCTTCCGTAGTTCAGCGCGGCTCGACTCCCCATCGTCTCCCGATTCTTCCTCGTCCTCTTCGTCCTCCTCATCCTCCTCTTCTTCATCTCCTTGATCCTCTCCGCTCTGATCTTCATTACTCTGGGAACCATCGCTCATAACTTCATCCTCGCCAATGACTTCGTCATCACCAGACTTGGACTCGTTAGTCTCGTCCGTTCCATCCTCGGCGAATTGACGCGCAGTTGAAAAGACTTCGTCCTCAGAATCGTCAGGGTGTTGTTCAGCGGTATCCAGCACATCTTCGTCTGTTTCGGAAGCCCCATCCTGGTTGTCATCGTCCTGCTCGCTATCGTCTGACATGAAATCCGACGCTGTTGCTCTTCCGCCCTTACTATTCGGGGTCTTAGGCTTGCCGCTCCCTCGAAATACGAACTTCTCAAATTTCCCGGAATCGCTGTCCCCGAAGGCTGCGTCGCTATCTATATCCACATCTTCATCGTCAATATCGAGGCCGGAGTCGTCTAGATTGGCATATTTTGTGCTGGAATCCTCCTCTTCAGAACCCGACTCTGCAGCAGCTTCATCGTCGCTATCGCCATTGAGTAACGCCTCCCTACTTATTCGTGAACCAGCGTATTGGGGGCCGAGTGAGATTTCTTCGGGTTTGCGCAACTTGCTTTTACTATAACAATCGGATTAAAATTGTAGATATGGCTAGAGACTTGCTTGCTTACCTGACGGCTGCGTAATGTTCAGTACCAGCTAAATCTTCTTCGCTTCCGCTGTTCTCGCTGTCTTCGCTGTCTTGTTGTGGATGATCTTCCTCGGGATCAAAGTCTACAGAGAGTTAATTGAATTCTCTTTGCAACAAACAATTAGTAAACTGACCTTTTGGAATTGGATCAGCCAAGTCAGCAAATTGCTGCGCGCGAGATTTTGCTTTGGCCATCGTTCGAAAAATGTTTGGTTTCTCCCAAAGTTCCAAAGTCTGTCGCATCAAAATGTTCCGAAGAAATTCTTTGGAAAAGAAAGCTCCCCACGTAATCTTGGCGCGCTAGTGGGGCTTCTACCGGCGTCCTGCCGAAGCACCTCAAGGTCAATTCCAGTGTAGCTTCATTAGAATATGCTAACGAGACGCCATAATGAAGCCTCGATTATTTTCGACGCTACGTTGCTTGCAACATGAAAATCCATTGGTAAAAACCATATCAACTCCAGGAGAAATTATACTGTGCTAATACAATTTAGGGTTTACCAAAAACTGGCAGTATACCGCGTTTCCAGCGGGGTTTACCAGAGAGGCGACCCATTAAAGATGTGAAGAAGGTCATTGCAGTTTCATCTGCAAAGGGCGGTGTTGGAAAATCAACTCTTTCAGGTTTGCAGCTTCCTATGTAGCAAGGTTGTTTTCTGACAATAGAAACAGTAAACTTAGCTCTATCATTTGCGCGGCTTGGGCTGCGAAGTGGCATACTCGATACCGATATCTTTGGACCTTCCATACCCACATTATTGAACCTCTCCGGCGAGCCACGTTTATCTGCGAGTTAGTGAGCCTGGCGGATCTCGATGACGAATAAGTTTGACATCCAACAGACAACCAATTAATCCCTCTGTCGAATTATGGAGTAAAATCAATGTCCATGGGATACTTGGTGGGAGATGCTGCTCCGGTAGTCTGGCGTGGCCTTATGGTCATGAAAGCCTTGCAACAACTCTTACACGAGGTTGAGTGGGGGGGATTGGATGTTCTTGTTCTGGATTTACCACCTGGAACAGGAGATACCCAATTGACAATCACCCAGCAGATTGTCTTAGATGGTAAAAACGTCCGAGTATGGGTCTATTCCTTTGAGTTAACATAGAGTAGGTGCTGTTATTGTCTCCACGCCCCAAGATATTGCATTGAAAGATGCCATCAAGGGCATCAATATGTTCAAAACAGTCAACATCCCTCTTCTGGGAATGGTGCAGAACATGTCACTATTTACTTGTCCGCATTGTCAAAACAGTACACATATATTTGGATCTCATTCAGGTGTTACACATGCCTGCGAGAAGCATGGAATTCCCTTCTTAGGAGATATTCCTCTGCATGCCAGTATTTGTGATGATGCTGACAGAGGAAAACCAACCGTGGTATCCGAACCAGACTCGGTCAGAGCGCAAGCTTTTATGGGAATTGCCCAAGAAGTTGGCAAAAAAGTTGGCTTATTTTAAGTCTCATTTTCCATCAAAATTCCAAGTACGTAGTCACCTTGGTTCTTACGTTAAACTTAACGAAGATCTACTTGCGCAAGGTGCGTGAAAGCAGTGCTTAGGTTTTTTCAACTAGTTGTTGAAATGTTATAACAGGCTTGGAGCCCCGCAAGTTGAGGTATGCAATGCTAGTACTGTGATAGATAAAAAACACTTCAAAATCCATCCTACCTACTACTACTTTTCTTATTGTTGGAAAGTAGGAGTCCTAGGTGAATAGATAGAGGATAGTGAGGTTTGTCTCATGATTTTCCTCTTGAATGCCCCACAGGAGCTTCTATATGTACATTTCTAGATTGTAGATTCACGGCCGTTCATCCCAAATCACATCTGACAATACCAATGCAGCTCTCCTGGCTGTCTGTGTCCTGCCTGCTGAGGTCGTACAGTATACAATTTTCGTGACCTTTCACTCTCTGTATTTCCTGTGTAGAGACATTTAGCGGTGCGTGGGGGTTCACTGAAAATTGCCCATATAGATAGGGGGAGGAAAGCGCAAGTGAGAGAAGATAAAAGTGGGTCCACTCGCCTACTGTAGTCCAGTTCACTCCTTCCTCAACCACACCTGGGCAATTCACCACGACGCGTTGATTCTCCACACTAAATTGAGAGATTTTCACCTTCAAAAGAATCGCTTTACTAATGGTATGTCGTCGCAATCCCAGCCACGGCCCTTTTCAACCCCGCTAGTGAATCCATCTCGACCTCACCTTTCTATACGCAACTCTCTTGAGGAGTCATAAAACTTTCTCAACTCCAACATCTCCCCCTCATCTCCTCAACACAATCTTTTCACAACTCCATCCCCTTTACTACCTAATCCATTTTTTGCACTATCAAACTTCTTTCCTTATCATACCCAAACATAGTCTGAGACTCTGCAACGCTCTCGGGTTGTACACTCTTCTTCTCCATCAAGGACAAGCTAAGGCTTGCTTGTTCAGTCCAAATTCAGTCCAAAGTTAAACCTCCACCACGAGCTTCCAATATCAAAGTTAACACGCGAAGATCAGAATAGCTTATTCTACTTGATAACCGAGATGAGGAATCTACAGACGGTCGCCCTCGCGATCTTACCCATGGTAACTCCTTCACTGGGTCTATTCAAGTCTCAACATCGAGAGAAGAGTGACATTATTGGTAATTTGTTTCCCTACTGTATTTTGAGCCTTTTTGACAAGGTAGCAGGGTTACCAGAAAACTTCAAGATCAATGAGTTGTCAATTACACATGCCAAAAAGCCAGAATTCTACAATAAAGCAATGCTTGAACTCAAGCGATTAGAAGACGAGCCAATTTGTCACAGATTGGCTGCTCAGCTTTTGATGAATACGTGTAACGGCCTTCAAACCATTGACGAGTCAACTCTTCAGTCGACAAAAGCACGCCTACAGAGAAACCACGTGGAGAGTTTTGCTGCAGCACTTACCCTATGCGATATGGAAGGCGTCAATTGGGTAATTCCAGAGCCTTGTTTGCCACTCTCAAGTGTAGCAATGCACCAAGCAGTACGAGAAGAACAGAAAACTTTGGTGGTTCCCCCAGAAAACGTGCAAGCTTGTTTAACTACTCTTTCTCAAGATCATACGCATTGGATGACGTGGCTGCATCGTCGGGACTCGGCGCTGCTATTTTGTCGAGCTGCAAGCGTTGATATGGATAAAGGTTGGCAGCCTCCGATAATATTTAGAATTTTCGCTAATTGTTACTTCAAGACCAATTATTCGAGTCCCAAAAGATGCTGGTCAAAATCATGGCAGATTTCGCCACTGGTCTGGAGTCTGAACTCGACAGCCTCAAAGATAATATGAAATCTCACTCAAAGGACGCAGATGCTTTTTTTGAGGGGTTCATGGATCATGCAGAAGGGCTGAAATCCAAATTCCAAGGGACCATGGAAAGTGTTGCTTCGGATATAAAAGTACGTGAACCATTTTCCTCAATTTTCGAAATCATGACTAATTCACTCAGATTATGGCTGCCTCGATAGCTTCTGTCAAGAACACTGGTTCTGAAGTAAATCGCTTCTTGAAATCCATCTTTCAGACTGCAGTAGAGGGAAATGCCGAAATGGCGGCCAAGCAGGAGCAAGCTCTGGCTACGTCAACCTCCAATGTCCAAAATCGGCTAGCAGGAATTAACGATATGGCTCAACGAACCGAAGAGTATGCGTTGATGCTTGGTCAAGTCATAGTAAGTTTAATTCCGGGTTTCGCTTACAATGCCATTGCTGACCTTTACAGGATCAAATCTCATCCAGACTCCAAACTCTCGCAGATCAGCAAGATGCCATGGGAGAGAAATCCGAGGACGTCCTTACTGCACTTTTAAATGCCACGGATCTATTTCAAACCCACGCCACTCAACTCGAGAAGGCAAGTATGACAGCGACCAAAATCCACGACAGTTTAGGGAACGTTGCTTCAATCACCAACTTGGTTTCCACCCTCGCCGACCAAATGACTCTCAGTGGACGAATTGGAGACTGGATGATCCGTCTTGTTATCCCACCCACCACCGTCTTTCTCGGCAGTTACGGCTTACCACCAAGTCTTAGTCGAAACGCGCTTCTACTCATCGGAGGCGGTGGAATCAGCGAGACTATAGTTCATCTTCGTCGATGGGCGCCTATCCAATGGTGTATGGATTCTTTTGCGAATCTTGATCCTTGGGAATGGTATCCCGAGTCTTTCGAGCCGAGTACGTTTACGCATTTGGCAAGAAGCCATGCGAATCCTCGGGCTGAGGAGATGATTGAGGATTTATTTACTATGCGTTGAGATGGGGTCGTTAGGGGATTATGGCGTGGATTGTTGCCATGATTGGGGATGATTTGGCGAGAGGGGAGATGGGACATGACATACAGATATTTTGCTACATAGCTATTTACCACCAGGGATACGGGAGGCTTTGAGATATATTCTACGGATAATGAGGGACTGGCGTATCGGATTTGAGATGTTTTGGGGAACTGGGATTATCATAAAAGGAGGTTGGGCTTACATATTGCGTGCATTTACGCTTTAGCTTTGGAGTTGAGGGATTGATGGTTTCATTTCAGGGTGTTGAGGGGGGGGGCTGGGGGGCTAAACATATTGCTGGGTTTGAGATGAGGATGTGGAGGAGGAGGTTGTTGATATTATGCTTATTCTTGCTTTGGTGGGTGGGTAGGTGGGTGGATTTGTTTTTTGGGGATGTAGGAAGGAGAGGAGAGGAGAGGAGAGGAGAGGAGAGGAGAGGAGAGGAGGGAGAGAGAGAGATAGGTAATATACTTTACAATGATACGATTCTAAATCCATACGCTGTGCTATGTGCTATGTGCGGATTTAAGCTATACAGTACAGTATTGTGATGTGATGGAAGTCGTTGAAGCGAGATATCGGATTAAGTACCTACCTAAGATTACGCATAAACCATTACATTACATTACCTACCTTCCACCCCCTTTTTCCTAATAATCATTTCAGAGTATATGAAAGGATGGGTCGCTTACCTCTCAACCTCTAAAAGGGTGGGTTACATGCATCCTAACTTCCAAAAAAGTGGGTCACATACTTCTCAACCTCTAAAGAAGTGGATCAGAAACATACCTAGGTAGGCAGTTCTCATCAGAGCACTCTTTCACATGGTGGTAGGTAGGTACAGTACTGTACAGTATTGTACTAGTAATCAAACGCGTCATGGTAATTTATAATCTAGAATTCCTTTCTTAATTCATTGCATTTCATTTCATCCCCCTCTCATATTCCTCCCTTCCCCCCCATCACACACCTAATACATCACACCCCCTAATAAACCTCAAGCACATACCGTCCCCCCTCCTTCAACCTCTCAATCTCCTTCTGTCCCACAACCTTCTTCCCCCTCTCCTCCCCCTCCCTAACAATCGCCTCCTCCAAAACCTCCGTCACATCCGGAACGGGCCAAGTCGGCCCACAGAGATAGAAACTGCCCTCATCTCGAATATAACTTTGCACGATCTCCCCAAGGGTTTCACGCATGCGATCCTGGATATAGATTTTCTCTGGTTGATCACGACTGAAGGCGCGTCCGAGGAGGGTGATGACCCCCGCGTCGCGATAGGCTTCCCATTCCTCGCCGTAGAGGTATTCCTCTCGTTGGTGACGGGAGCCCATGTACAAGAGTATGGCACCGATGGGGATACCTTGGGATTTTTGGAGGGCCCGGTATTGTACGAAGGCACGGAAGGGGGCGAGTCCTGTGCCGAGACCTGCCATGATGAGGGGTGAGGTGTCGAGGGCGGGAAGCTTCATAACGGATGGTTTGACGCTTGCTGTAACCTTTGCGCCGATAGTGAGATCAACGAGGTATTTCGTTGCTTGTCCGAAGCGATCGCGACCTTTGGGGTCGACCCAGGAGACGACGACGATCATTAGTGCGACCGTGGTGGGGTTCACCATTTGGGATGAGGCGATGGAGTATTCTCTCCGCTTCATAGGACTTACGATCCGTACGATGTCGTGGAAGGATGGGTGTGCAGAGGGGAACTCAAGGAGGATGTCGGCGTAGGTTAGGGTGTCTACTTCTGCGCGACGTTTGAATTCGTTTGCGCCTTCGGGACTGGAGAGTGTGAGGAGTTCTTTTTTCTCTGCCTCGTCGGTGGCGAATTCTGCGAGAGATTCGTAGAAGCGTTTTGGTGGTTTGCCGAAGATGTCGATGTTTTGAACCAAAGATTGGAAGACGGTGCGGGTATCTAGTACTGAGGGGTCTTCACGTGAAGGGACTTCGACGATGTCGAGACCGTTGAGACCGTACCATGACATGAATTGGTTTACTTGTTCAATGTCATTTTCGGCGTGGATTCCCAGGGCTTCTCCGATGTTGTAGGTTAGACCTGAGGTTCCGAGGTCGAATTCGATGTGGAAGATGTTACGGTCATATGTAACTGGGGTGAGACGACGGTTCTCTTGGACGGTGATTTCGTAGGTCTTTGCAGTCAAATCGGGTCGGAGAGCAGTAGTGGTGCCATAAGCTTCTTTGAATGCGAGACCCTTTGCTGCTGATTGCCAATCACGGAGAAGAGATGGTTCTTCCTTATCCTCTTTTTCGAAACCGGTGAAACTGCTTGATTTGATGGTTCGTGGAAGTTCAGAAACTTGAGCATCAACATCAACCTCGCCCCATTGTCCTGGAATCTCGACTTGGCGAAGAGACTTTTCCAAATCAGAGGCAACCTCTTGCAATAGCTCCAATCCACCATTGATTTGAGCGAGCTTTTGTGGTCCAGCTGGAGCTGAGTCTTTTTGAGCAACCTTGAGGAATGCTAATTCAACGAGGAGAGCCTCGACTGCAGAATCCTTCTCAACGGCAGCGGAAAGAGTAGTATCAAGAACGATCAATTGAATGTTTCGGAACTTGATATCATTTCGAATAGCTGAAGAAAGCTTCTTCTCCAAATCCTCGTCCTTGACACCTGGAAGCTTGACGATGAGTTTTCCGTTAGTCCTGACATTGCTGACAATTGCCACTTCTTTCAAGAGCTTCTCATCACCAACATAAACCACATCGGCAAACTCAATCGGATAGTATGCTTCAATGGTTTGCTTGGAGCTGCGAATATCATTTCGAACAATGCCGCCTTGGATCAAGTTATCGTGGGTTTGATTAACAACGACATTGCTGGTGGCATCTTCTGAAAGCAATTTGCTAACGGCTGATGGAGCGGTTGAAGCTGCGGAATCCTCCAAGTCCCAGAAAGTGTATTGCTTAACCTTCTCGACATTAAGAAGTTGAATCTGCTCGGTCTCGGCATCCTTGCCAGATGATTGGTCAAGAATTGACGAGATAAAAGCCGGTGTGATTGGCTCAGCACGAGCATATTTTCGGTCAACAACAGAAGGACTAGCAGTAAACTTGTCGGAGAAAACTGTTGCAGCCAATACATCCTCATAAAGGTTAGAATGAGTAGATGCGTCAGAAACGGCAGTCTGATTCAGAACCTGGCCAAGAACAAGGATATTTTGAACCGAAGCAGGTAAGGCGTTCAAGAATGCTTCCTCGGAAAATGGTCTGTAAACTCGTACGTTGACAACACCAACTTTCTTGTCCTCCTTGGCCAATTTTTCACCAACTTGTTTTGCAATGGATGCTTCAACGCTGCCAAAAACAACCAAGACAGTTTCTGCAGAAGCGTGACCAGAATACTCGAATAAATTGTAGTCAGTACCAAGCTCATTGTTCAATGCATTGAGCAATTGAGTGACCTTGGTTTCAGCATCAGCCTTCTTGCTAATCTTGGAAAGCACATCAAGAACACTTTTATATGTAGAGTTCAACCCAGCCTGGCTAGAGATGTCAACAACACGAAGAGTGTCACGACCAACGTTGATCCCATCATATATATGAATGGTTGGCAAAACACTAGCGACAATGGTGGAGAACAATGCCATGTGTTGAATTTCATATGCAGAAGAGCTAGAAACAAGTCCCAGACCCAATTCCTCGGCAGTTGTCAAGGCAGTCGCATAATCGGTAACCAAGCCCCCAGATGGGCCTGGTGCATAATCGACTGCAGCAACGTGTGCGACGAAGGGATTGGCTACCGAGTAAAGTAGTGCAAGTTGATCCAGTGCCGTGCGCAGATGATGCAGGCTGGAAGAAGAGGCTAAAAGTGATTGGGGAATGTGTCGCTTGGCGAGATCAAAATCTTTGGAAAACATGTATCCGAGAGCAATTGAACCTGCACCTGAACGCGTCTGCATAGGGGAAACTTGTGTAGTGTAGCCATTAGTATTTTTGATGTTTTGTGCTGACCAATTCTTTACTGCGATGTCCAAGTCGAAGGATTCGGGGGAGTAGGAGAAGATCTTGTCGGACAGAGAGTATGCCACTTGTTGGGCCAGAGTTTGGGCTGTCACGTAGGTTGGTCCGCTGATTGAGGCGAATTCAATGGGTTGTCCAAAAGGAAGACTGGAGGACTTGGAGCTGAATTTTCGGAAGGAGGATGTTTCGTCTTCGGTATTCCATGTGCTGGCAAGAACTGCCCCTCCGGCGGGTTCCTAATAACAATTAGAAATATGTAATGTGCCACGATATATTCAATGAAGACTTACCAGTCTCTTGGAGGCAGGAAGCTGGCCGTCAGAACCTCTCTTGTTGCTTGTCAAAGGCAGAGGCGTGTCTACATCCATCATGTCGCCCATTGCGAAGGTGGTCAAGGTTGCAAGATGGCAACCCACAAAGTCAAGGAATGAAGAAACGTAAGGGATGGGGGTTGAAACTTTGTAATTCCGTAAACCTGCCAACTTGTGCAAGGCAGAAGGGAAGGCTGAGGAAATTAATCAAGGAAGAGAGAAAAGACAAAGAGGTGGAGGGGCGGGATGGGATGGTAGTAAACTCAACTCAGCCTAGAGACAGATTTGGAAATCTACCAGGGACTCGGAGGCGGGGAAGAGTAGTAGGAGTGATAGTAGTCTCTTATCGGAACTACAAACGCCTAGAACATCAGAGTAGACGTTTACGCTTAGACACGTAGACAGTCTACTAGAACCCTTCTCCCAGCGGAAACTTGTCGGGACTCGCGAGCAAGTCAGTCAACAACAGACGACTGACTTGGCTTGATGCCTTTCCAATCCCTGGAATAAAAGGGTCTTTCTCTCTACTTACAACCTACCTATTCTCCTTCACCAATTGGCACTTTTGAGAGTAAGAGAGGCTGTCAATTGTGAAGAGTGTTGATTTCATTGGCCATTCCAAGGCGTAGACTTGGTCGTTGAAGCAGCCAAATATTCCCGTCACGAGAAATGACACCTTCGTCTTCATCCCTGTCCTTGACGCTTCCAGAGGCGAGATCGCCACAAAACCCCTGAGAAAATCCTTTTCTTGGGATTGCGTGACCGCACGTGAAAAAACACCATTCTATGAGGCTGAAAATACCTAAGAGATTGACCAATTGACTTCAACTTCCTTCGAGGCTGAAATAAATCGTTCTTTGTGATAGATAGCCTTGCTTCCGCTCGTATGATCATTGTCCGATCTTCGGGCCGAGAATGATTACTACTCCACTGGCCGAGGTCCATGGGTATCGTGAAAAGTATCCTTGTCAGCGGCTTCTCAACGGAGGAACTTCACTGCAACGGATTTAAGGTTCACTGAACGTCATTGATGAATGAAGTGAGGATCTTCAATTGGTATTAAGAAGGGAAAAAGCTCCAAGTAACAATTATGTCCGTTTGGAGGATTTATTCGCCTCAGTGGGAGGTTGATTAGTGACGATTCTCTTTGTTGCTGCAGTAAATCTTACGTCCGGAATGTATGCCAATACGAGTATATGAAAAGGCAGGTTGACCGAGCAAGTATATATTGAATTTCATCCCGGGATTTCCAGTCAGGTTGCATCTTCAACATCATCATCCACATCAGAACCATAGCTTGATATTGCATTGATTTACACCCCATAATCTACACATTTTTGGATATCAATAAAAAACTCACCCAAAATGACCTCCACAGCAATCGTAGGCTCAACCGGTCTCGTCGTAAGCTCCTTCCCTCCTTCCCTCCTCCCCCTCAACACAACCCAACCCAACTAACCTCCCCAGGGCTCCCACATCCTCACAACGCTCCTCTCGCACCCCTCAATCTCAACCGTATCCTCCTTCTCCCGTCGCACCCCCCCAACCACAGACCCCAAACTCCACCCCCTCGTCTCCCCCGACCCCTCAACCTGGTCCACCCAACTGCGCACCCTCATCCCCACCCCCTCAATCCTCTTCTCAGCTCTAGGAACCACCCGCGGGGCAGCAGGTTCCGTCGCAGCCCAAAGAGCAATAGACTACGACCTGAACCTCACCCTCGCACAATCCGCCCATGCTGCAGGTGTAAAAGTCTACGTCCTGATTTCCTCCGGTGGTGCATCATCTAAGAGTATGTTTGCGTATCCTAAGATGAAGGGCGAGCTTGAGGATGCTGTTATTGCCCTTGGCTTTCAGACTGTGGTTATTTTGAGACCGGGGTTGATTGTGGGGGAGAGGGATGAGAGTCGACCTGCTGAGTGGGTGTTGAGGAAGTTTGCGGGTGTGCTGGGGGGGTTTAGTAGTGCGTTGAGGGATCCTTGGGCCCAGGAGGGGGTGGTTATTGCGAGGGCTGGTGTGGCGGCGGGTCTTAAGGCGTTGGAGGGAGGGGAGAAGGTTGTTGAGTTGGGGCAGGGGGATATTGTTAGGCTTGGGAGGACGGAGTGGAAGGTTTAGGGTTGGATGGTAGGTCTTTTTTGGATATCTTCTTGGATAGCTTTTTGACAGTGAGGAAGACTGGTTCTGATGTGGGATGTGGGATGAGAGATGAGAGGTTTTTGATTTTTGGCGTTTGGATAGTGATAGTTTGGTTGAGATATCCTTGATGAATTTATCTTTCATGTTTTTGGAATCTCGTTGGTCGTTGATTTATGTAACAGTGGTATAACCCCCTTGTGTTCTTGTCCAACCCACGTTCTCGTCCTAGGTTCTACAACCTCACTGTCTGTCATACCTGTCACCCACCCACATCTTAGATCTCAACTCCTGTGTACCCCAAACCTCATGCAAATCAATCATCTGACACCATGACAAACACATCTAAAAAAAACCCTCGCACAAAACAAACTTTACTTATAACTAAATATACACCAACCAGCCATCAGGTATCTACCTACTTACCATAACAAAAATACCACCTGATCACACTCTCTCTAAACCTTAGCCAGGAACTAATATAAATATAGATATAAATATAAACCTCCTACAGATCAATGAAACTGGATCAAAACTCTATAAATAACCTTCGCCTTGGATTCAGCTTTTCCTCGATCGATAATGAGATATGTATACAAAATCTGCACGTACGAACAGAACAAATGCTTGGTGTGGTGCTCTGGTCTTTGTTAAAGTATCTGTATACATATATGAGGCTGTGGCTGTGTATTATTAATATCTATCTATCCTTAGGACTCTAAGATAGTTCTGTGAGATGTGACGAAGTATTGTTTTGTTTTGTGATACGGATGTTTGAGGTTTCGAGGGTAAGGTAGGAATCGATGATAACTGTAGGAAGTTGGGGAGTTGATTGAAATGAATAATTGGGTGATGGATACTTGAGTGATGAATACTATCTTTCAAGGGTATTATAGTCCCTTACTCTGTGGTACTTTAGGTAGTGTTGTTAGTTATTTCCAGGCCTGAATAAAAGGCCCTTGCAAGGAACGAGATAAGAAGGTTCTTTTGTATATGCGATTCTCCGTGCTTTCATAGGCGAGGATGGAAGAGTTTTATAGGAACTGTTAAGTGACAGAGTTGTAGCATCTTGGTTTGGTGTTGAGCTTTCGACTTCTGTTTATTTCTTGTTACTCTATGAGAAGGGGTAAGGAATTGATGAAGAGAGTAACATTTGCCAATGATGGAACCTTTCCAATATCGATTGGTAGAGTCGAAGTAAATTAAGGTTGGTTGGATTACTACGGTAGCAGTATTACTTTCAGCCAGCATGCAATTGACATCATGAATCCAGTTTGCATTTACTACTTAACGTTATCATAAGGCTCGATTCACATTCTCCATCCCATCACGCCAAAATCTAGAAAACAGCTTTGCTCTCAGATCTTGAGGTTGACTCCCATGATGAAGGGCCTTGTATCTTGTAGAGATGACTGGTAAATTTATCAACCATCATATTTTCAAGAATACCTAACCTACTTCTCATCCTCTTACTCGTCCTCCTACTTCCCCTCTCCTCCACAATACCAAATCTATAAATAAGAGCAACCCCTCAATCTTAACTCGCCATGTTTGAACTGCGAAAACCACAAAAGGGTCATGGTCTCGTGGGTCTTCCAGATACGTCACATTTCACCGGAAGTGGAATATGAGTGTTTTGAGTTTATTTCACTTTTAGATGATGTGGGATGATGTGATTGGGTCAGTTGATATCTAGGTTAGATTGTATATTTTGACCGTTAAATGGGATTCGACGGTGAATGTAAATTCGAGGGTATATGAAAATCCTTTTCTCTGATAGATTAGAGTGTTGTTTTGAGAACTATGAATTCTAAATAATTCGTAACATTTAAAATCCGCAGTTCCAAGGGGGGTAAGATCTAAGTCACTCTTTCAGAACCAGTGGTGAATGAGCATTACCAATGGCAGGACTTGAGAAGGATGTTCAAAGGCTTTTGAACTTAGTATTAGGAGTCGATTTGGGGGTTCTGAAGTTCTAGATCCTGGGCAATTCCATCTATACTGTGAGTTTTCATGTTAGTATGTACTTCTTGTAGGTTTGTGGGTACGAAGGATGGGGTATTTAATTCCTAATAGGAAGGCAGGAGGGAATTTCTCGCCTTCATGTTTTTGCTGAGTTCCTTACTTTTTGTGAGATTGTACAGTATATATTGATGACTTAATGAAAAGGGCGCGGAAGTTACGCTGAGGAATATATAAAGGTTGATACAAAAGATCATGGTTACTTAGATATCTTCTATTGCAATTCCAAGTCCCCCGAGGATATGCATTGGTTGTTCATCCTTCTAGGAAAGGGGGAATCTGTTATAAATGGTAAAAGAGGAACGTAATGCAAATCCGAGTCACCAGAGATAGACTTTACGGATAGAAAGCTCATGTGTGAGGTATGTCATATGTTTTTGATGACCACCTCTTGAATGTTTGTAATTTCTTAGTCTTACACTAGCTCGTGTTTCTGTAATAAATCATGTGAACACTGCTCTAAATCAGAGTGCTTCGTTTGTCCTTTCCAAATTTTTTATCATGTTTCGACACCAGTTATAAATTCGACAACAAAACCCCGAAAGAAATTTAATACATAAAATTGTCTTATAACAGGATTATTACGTATTCCGATAATCTAAATTCCCAACTTGGAAATTTCAAGGATACACTTGTGCAAATTCTAAGACTATAACCATTTACACCTCCCCCGGTCTCTCTTTTAATTATTTCCTTTTTATAGACTACGCGATTAATTGTAGTAATATAATTAAGATAGAAAAAATAGTACTCTTTTCTAAGATCTTTAATTGTTTAGTCTAAATTGTTTAGTAATATTAATATATAAAAAATCTAATTAGATGTGAATAGGAGCTTTCAAGGAATTCCATCCTAACTTATAGTGGCGAGGACTTGGGACTTACCACATGTATTTACGAGAGAGTAAACTTTGCGAGACAATGGATGACCTTCATTGATATATAATAAAATATAGGAGTTTTGCTGTTCTTACTAATTAATAGGATGTATTTTGGCGTGGGTGTTTAAGGACACTATAGCAGGATTTTCGATTCTCGAGAATATTACTAAGTCAACCCTCTTCTAAGCCTCTCATAAACATTGAGCCTTTATTTCCCTATGTTTCAAAGCACATATTTCAAGGGAAGAGCGATTGTTTACTACGAACCTTGTCACTCGCTTATATCTCGCTTAGTAGCGAACCGAATACAATACCTCCTCGTCGAACCCATTTTACTTACGTGAATTACTAACACATCTCCTATTATCGTCTCTTATAGGTGGTGTATACACAAAAAATATTATTTGGATTGTTTGGGGAATTTGATCTAAGAACCTTTTACTATCCGTCTCTGGGAGAAGCCCTCGGATTCTTGGCATCAGGAATTCCAATTATAAACTTTTGACTACTTGCAACATCGAAGAAGGCAATAGCCAAAGTTTTCAGCAGAAGAAACTGTGGGGGTGTTTGACATGAGCTTCTTGTAGCAAGTATTAGCCAAGAAAATATATTCACCCTCGCCTGTTTGTGGCGAGGGTTGCTAATTATTGGCCATTACTTTTCCAAAACTCCTTTTCAAGCTATTTATGTCATATCAAAGTTGAATGAAGAAACAGTGGTAACTTTCGTCAAATCCTTGATGTGGTGGTCCATCATCCTTCGTGTATAGACTGAAGTATCGGATAAGTCTTCGAGGATGGATATAAACTTTCCTATTTCCAATTCAGGAGCACCACCTAGTAACTTTAGTGCTTATTATTATTAATCTTTTATTTCTAGTCTTCTTATCGTAATTTATACGTGCTAAAGGTTACGCTACATCTGTGAGTTCCTTGCCCTATCTGAGTGGACAGGTAGGGAATGTGCAAAGTTTAGTTCTAGAGGTTCTGGTAGATAAATTGGCTTGCAATTCAGTTGTCTTTAAGTAATTCCAGGTCTCTAGTCAAATAAGAAAGAATTGTAGTATCTGTAGGTATATCCATATGTCTAAGTACAGCTTCCATGATATTCCAAGTGGGAAGCAATTAATCTACAACAGAGTAAAAACCAGCCCCTTTTCCTAAGCCAGATTTGATTTACACACATGTGCTAGGCTCCGTTTTATCTCAAATTTCCAGCATAGTATTTGTGACTGCACTGGACAGCTTAAGACGTATTTCAGAGTCTTCTAGCCAACCAGGGGCGTTCCTAGGAGACGCTCCCTTACCACTTAAGTCGCTTTCTATTTTCTTTATCTTATTTATATGTTGAGATCACACTATTAACAAATAAAGAAACGGTACTATTGCTAGGATCTGAGCTAATCTTTGAAGAAATTCACAAACACCGCTTGTTATTAACCATGCCAAAATAGGGGACTAGAAAACCCATAAACTCGCTTCCGCTGCCTATATTTTATTTGAAGGACAGTCGCTACTCTTTAAGAAGGCTA
Organism: Hymenoscyphus linearis; assembly: GCA_900536425.1. NCBI lineage: Eukaryota > Fungi > Ascomycota > Leotiomycetes > Helotiales > Helotiaceae > Hymenoscyphus > Hymenoscyphus linearis. Next base: position 95,977 of record UNPR01000036.1, on the reverse strand, counting down.
GGAGGTCTTACTTACGAGACCTACTTGGGGCTTGTTAGTTTACTCCATTGACACATTGATAGTAACACACTTTTTCAAGGAAAGCCAGGTTTTCTTTCAGTATAGTTAACTGATTATTACCAGGTCTGCTCCTCTAGACATTGAGCCACATCTTTCTTATTACTCGTAACATACTACTCTAAAAGACAAAATAAGAGAACTAACTTCTTATCTCATCTGCCACAAAACCATACAAATATCCCCCTTTTCCGCTTTACCCCTGTGTTCGCTTAATTTATTAGGTGTTTTAGTAGGACAAAAAAGCTGACATACCTTTCTACCCTGGAGAATAATACTAACTTAGCCTACAAGCTAGCAATTAACCCATTTAAGCGAGTACCCCTATTTAACTGCTGAACCAACTTCGTAAATCCTATAGTGCAAATAGGTTTATACCTCTCATTTGTAATCCAACTTTATAACGTACTTGGGAACAGAAGCAGAGAGAATAGACCTGCTTTAAAATTGTTTTGGAGTAAATACTAAATATAGAAAGAAAGTGTTGGAGACTAAAAGAGGACGAGGTTAAGAATAAGCTATATAGAGAACTAGGGTTAGCTAATTTGCCACAAGGGGGTCTTGCCAACAGCTCCTATTGGTTCTACCCAGTTAGATATAGACGTGTTCACCTAGGAAGTAAAATATCGAAGGTGGTGAAAGTCTTAGCTAAGATAGAGGATTTCTATTATAAATTCGTAACGCCAAGGCATTTTATTTTCCTTTTATAGTGGTAATTAATCTAATATAAACACCTCTACACCTATATAAAACAATAGAATAGGTAATCTTGTATATTAATTTACGTTTTCTTTATTTTATTTTATTTCTTTAAAGAGAAATAAGCTTATATTAAAACCTTTGAAGTATTACTGTGAACCAGAATCACCACTGGCTGGCTATTGCAGCACTGATGGCTGGCTGTTGTAGGGGGCTGTTATAGGGGCTGTTATAAGGGCTATTGTAAGGGGGGGGAGTGAGAGTTACTGACATTTGGGTTGTTCTTTCTCTTGCTGTTCTTCTTATCCTTCGCTGTCTTGAACACCATTATACTCTCCAGCGATCTGGGCCCTGATCCTGGACGTATAATATCATTGAAAGAGTCCTCCTGTTCATGGGGGTGATTGGTTGAGTATCGCCAGCCGCTTTTTCCGCGAGAACACGAAAACATCACGTCTTGTCGCTATAGTAAGTAGCTACCTTTACTCCTTATCAGAGCGAACAGTGACCCACTATAGAAAGCTGTTATAGTAAATATAGTAGAACACTCTTATATATCTCTTACAAAGGCTTTTAGTAGAAATACTTCTTGAAATATCTATAACAATTATACCTTACTAAGTAATAATTACTTTTTCTATAATAGTACTCTATTATCCTTTTGGTATTGAGTTAGTTATACAGCTTTGATGTTTAAATACTCTAGACTATATATCTCTTAGAAGTTATAATAAGATTCTATTAAGCTCTAATCTTTTATCTTTCTTTTAAAACCCTCTTCTTAGTTATTCTATTAAGTAAATCTTTGAGAATAATCTTGATATTCAAGTATCTACCACATCTCTTAGAGCTAGAAATAATTGAGATAATGGTAAATACTACCTTACTTATTACTATTATCTTAAGCATTTAAAGTAAACTGAATGGCAAGGTAGAAAGTGGTACAATAACGATCCTATTTTATTTTGTAAATATACTAAGGCGTTCTATATATCTCTATTATTCTACCCCATTTAAGTCATTAAATACCTGAATAGATAATTAGAAAAGTTCAAGAAATCAAGATATACTAAGTAGAATCTCATGAATATCATGTAAGATAAGAAAAGATAGATAGAAACCTTAGGTGGAATTCACTGGAAGATATTAGATAAGCAAAATCCATCGATTCAAATTCACTATGTACAAAAATAATAATACAAAATCTCACACCCTAATTCCTACGTGGCAACTTGAAGGATTCAAATCGATCAACTTGGTCTCCGAAATCGGCTTGCCTTTTGGAACCCGCAGTGCCAGGCTCCATAGGCATTGGTCGATCAATCTTCCAAGGCGGCGGAACGTAATCATCGCTTCCTACGTACGCGCTATTAGGTTGACCCTGGAAAATTAATCGTTCGTCATCAACTGTCGCTGGAGATTCAAGCTTCAAGTTACCACGTCGAATCTCATGATTCACCTGCTCAAGTCTAGCAACTTGAGCTTGCAAGCACGCAATCAACCTTGACTGCTCCGTGAGCTTGTCGTTCTTCAACTCCAACCTCCCCTGGCACTCCCCCCTTGCCTGCTCCACCGTAGCCTCCGCAATTTTCGCCCCCCTCTCCATCAACCCCATAAACCTTTGTGTTTGGTCAGTCACGCGACTGATCTCCTCTTGTAATCGTGCGACTTCAAGTCGCGCAGACTTTTCTTTTGCCTCAATGGAGTTGAGTTTTTCGGTCGCTGTTTGGATGGATCGGCGATCTCTTCTACGACGTTGTTCATAGTCAACGATCTTTGATTGCTGTTCAGCTATAGTAGCCTGCTGACCAGCAATGATGTTTGTCTGATCGCGACTTTGGCTTGTCAAGAGAGAGATCTGACGTTCCATCTCATCGATCTTGGATTGCTGATCAGCAAGCATGAGCTGCTGACCAGCAGCGGTGTTTGTCAGATCGGAAATTCGTTGTTCTGCGGTCGCAAGTTGATGGTTGGTGTCGGCTTCAAGTTCCTTGTAAAGTTGGTTTACTTGCTCCCACTGCGACAAGTTAGCATGCGATCAATTGGAGCGATCAGAGTTGTGAGATGATGAAGTGAAAGCGCAAAGGGAATAAAGGAGGGGTTGCTTACACCGTACATGCCGGTCTTGACCAGGAAACGTAGTATTTTGAGCTCAGAGCTCCCCTCCTTTGGAACTGGATCGCCTTGGTGGAACTCCCAGAGGTTGAACTTGTTGTTTGGATTGTTGAGTGGGTTCGCCATTGTGAAGGGAGAGAGAGAGGGAGAAGGCGAAAGAGAGGGTGAGGGAGGGAGGGAGAGAGAGGTAGAGTTGCGATTGTGATTGTTTGATGTTTGTGTGAAGAGATTGTTTGATGGTACGCAGAGAATGTTTAGTGGTGCGCAGGGAGAAGTTTGTGAACTGGAGGGAAAAAGTTCAAGTCGATTTGCCAGATGAGGGGTTTAAATATAATTTCCACCTTGTGTGCGGTGGTCCGAGCTTTGTGGGCGAGAGAAACAGGCGAAATGAGCTTGCGAAATTACTAGATTGGGTGAGGTCTGGTGGGGTCGGCTGGAGTTGTCTTCAATAGAAAAGTTGGACGTTCACTTAAGCGAGGGGATGCGTTGATATCTCAGGAACCTGAGATTGGTGGTCCAAGCTGGAGCACGCAACTTCAGAAGAATGATTGATGATTCCCTGTAATCCTTTGGCAGAACCTTTGTAAGATATTGTGTTAAATTTCGGTTTTGTATAGCGGTACTGCGGCTTGGGTGATTTTATGATGCTAGCCTTTTTTCTGTTGAGGAGTGGTGGATTCAGCAGTGACATACAGTATGACCTAGCGGTAGCTGAAAATATGTATGCCAAATGGGTCAATGATTTGAACTTGGCGGCAATATCTTTGAGAAGTGTAGAGGAGTAGCAGGTGACAGATGATGACCAAGAATCACTGCTAAGGTAACTTGAAGGTGATATTCAGGTAAGATCGGTGGGAAGTAATTGTTGCCAGTTAGGTCTTCAGGTGAAAACGATGAATGTGTATATGAGTATAACGATTGCAAGCTGTGTGGTTGTGTTATTGGAGCCTTCAATGTCCAGAATTAAAGAGGTTGTGTATGCAAGTCGTAAGGTGCAAGTCGTAAGGTGCAAGTCGTGAGGTGTAAGTCGCAGGTCACAGGTCACAAGAACTGGAGGTTGATGGTTGGGAAAGGAACGATTGATTGTAATTACCGTCAGCGGAACCCAGCTAATGTGTCAAGCTATGATCGAAAGTTGTTGAGGTGAGTGAGTATGAGTATATAGATTGACGACGGAGGACGTATAATTGAAATTGGGTTTCAGATAGAGAGATTAAGAGGTTGTGATTGGAAGAAGAACAAGCAGAGACTGCTGCCAAAGAGGTAAACGATTTTGGAGTGACGTCAAGCTTATTGCTAGCCTTTGCTATGAGAGAGGGTCAACTGCGAGTGTGGTAATCAGTGCTTCTGTAATGATCTGAGGTTGTTAGGTTGTAAGAGGTTGAGGCGGAAGACGGAGGAATTTATTGCTGGCAAGTGGTGGTGGGAAAATAACAAACAACTTTGGCGACCGATGGTACCGATTTGTGGAGTATTTCGCTAACTTATAGAAGGCTTGCCTCTTTGAAAGGTTCACTGTAGGCACTATCTGAACTCTTGGTTGATCTATTATTTGCATTATATATACGCAGGTTCATTGGACATCTGTTCTAGTTTCAGTAGACTGTTTGAAACATGTACCCGCCAAGTCGGTAAGCATTGGTAATAATCAAGCCAGACAGACACATCTGACAGTTGATCTCATGCTTATGATACACTCAGAAGTCCGCAAACTATCGCCCATATTTCCACTCATCTGCTGACAATGGCTACCTGGGTAATTGACGTTAGAACTGATTGAAACCGAAATTTAAGATGAGGGTATTTCCACCTAATTTAGGGCTGTTTTACTATATCTGGTAGTCCCGTTGGAGTACTATCACAAGCAAAGCTACCTCACCCAATGATCTTTAACTCTTGTATAGTCAATTACTATGGACAAATCGGTTCGGCTTTTTTTCCTCTTTCATGTCTTTCAGTTGTGAATGCGTTGTACAACAAGTTTTTTATCATCAAATTTGCAAAGACATCCTAGGAGATCTCGATCTATTAGAATACATAGAAACATTTGAGGAGATGCGCTACAATATCTGTATTTGATCTGCTCAATCACAGGTATCCCACGAAGACATTTATCTGCATAAAGTAGTTTCTGTTTGGTACTTGCTTATATCCTTCCTCTGCATCTCCATCTTCTCTTTCCACGGAAAAAATTATCAAAGTCCTAATTTACTATTGTTGGTGGTGGGGGATAACAACGAAAAGGTAGTATCTTTCAATTCACGCTGTCCGTGGAGTGCGCCGTCGCGAAATGCTTGGCGGACAAATAAATAGAATAGATATCACGTGAAGGGGCTTATGAGGTACCCCCTGCGCGCTAAACGGCAATCAGTGAATATCTGCGCAACAGAACGAAGGCCGCGAAGCCTTGGAGACGTGTTCCGTAGTATCCTCATCTTGACGCGTTGCCTCACAAGCAATTCCACTGCCATTACCATCCATCAAAATGCCTAACTCCAATCGAAATGTACGCGGCGGAGATATCCCACCTAAGGTTAGTTTATCTACTTTTGATTTTCTCGGATGTTTTCGCTCCATTTCGGGTCTATTGTAGCCGTTCACGCGTCTAACATCCTCTTAGCCATCAAAGAGAAACAAAAGGTCTCAAGTGACAGAAGAGAAGAAGGCAGAACTACGTGAGCAGCGAGAAGCCAGAACATTGGCACGAAAGAAGTTCAACGAGAACGGGAAGAAAGTGTGGTTTCTGGCTCATAACCTCAGTAAGCAAGACCGAGAAGCGCTAAAAACTTGTAAGTTTTTCATAGCTTGAGAGAACACATTCATACACCAATTTCTGGAACTCGTTTTCTGGCGGAATACATACATAGATCGGTTTTGTCAAGTCATTTCTTAGAAAAAGGGATCCATTGATCGGTTTTGAAGAATCACTGTTAATATTTTCTATAGACTTACACCCGGATGATATGCCAAACCCCCAAGAAATCAACCACCACCTCGATCAAAACGTACAACGGGTGAAGATGGCTATTGCCATCTACGACAAGTGGGCTGCTATCAACGAACCGGACCCAGTGATGTTCTACAAACACAGCAAGCCTCGAAAGTCCTCTCGACCTCAGCGAAAGAATCGACTAGAGATTGAGCGGGCAGTTCTGACCCTCAAGGTTCAAGAGGCCGAACTGGAACATGAGCTCCTCACCGACATTCCATTTCTAAAACGGATGAGGAGAGACATGGGGTTTGTGAGAAACACGGATGATTATCGAGATTCCGCCGATATGAATGGTAATGAAGATAACGATGAGGATGAGGAATTTGGTGGTGTTACCGAGCTCAGTATATTAGATATCTTTCTTTGGATTGAGAAACACATGAGTAAATATCAAAAGTTCATCCGAAAGTCCTCGCCTTTTCGACAGTAAACTCCAAATAAAAGTCAAGAAGTTCGGATTATCTACAAGGTAAATAAAAGAAAGTAAAAGACGAAGAAACTGAAACCTTGTATTTCCACTTCCTATCAGGGATTAGATAGCAATTAGGTATAGAGCTTTACCTTTGGGGGGCAGAGCCTACATGAAGGGGGACAAATGTTCTATGAAGAGAAGGAAGTCCTCCATTCTTTAGAGGCAACTACAACTAGATATGAGCTCTCGGAGCTAAAAATAGAACACCCCGTCGAGTTCATACTTTATTTTTAGGTATAAATACCTCATACAGCGATTTGCTTTGATTATTTTATAATAGTTTTACTTGGTTTATTGATTTTTGGTATATTGTACTATAAAAACTGATTTAAAAATGAAGTCTCATAACTTCTATTTACGAACGGAAATACCCCTCTTTTTTTATAATCGTAACAGAACTACCCGTTATGTAAGGGGGCATAATTGATAGGTTAATCCTGTCAATTTGTAATTACGCAAGGGGTATTTGATCTTTCCAAGTAATTGGGAGGTAGTTTTGTAAATTACCGTTTCCTTAAAGTAAGGCTCTGTTCACTCAGAATGTTGGACCTCGATATGCCAAGTAAACTACACCTATTTTGGACGATATTGAGACTCAACATCGTGTGGGTCTGATCCACTTGATCCACACGATGTTGAGTCTCAATATCGTCCAAAATAGGTGTAGTGTTGCTCGCACTCGTCGACGGACGGGTTTTGTCACTGAGGGACTGACTGCCACTGCCTACGCCCACTCACTACCTAGGCGAGCAGTACTCCGTACACCTGCTACTTACTATATTAAATTTAACAGCGGCAAAGAATATCGTAAAATTATAAAATAAATTCGAGTTGACTCTTTAGAAGCTAATTAATGTTATAGTCGATACTTATAATATTGCGATACGTTGTTGTAGTAATGCGGTGTAAATAAGGTAGAATATCTCGTGGCGTGCGTCGTGGCGAGCGAGTCTTAGCGGGATATTTAGATTTAACAGCGTTAAAGAATATCGTAAAAATATAAAATAAATTCGAGTTGACTCCTTAGAAGCTAATTAATGTTATAGTCGATACTTATAATATTGCGATACGTTGTTGTAGTAATGCGGTGTAAATAAGGTAGGATATACTCGTGGCGGGCGAGTCTTGGCGCGATGTTGAGGTCGAAAACAACCTCGAGAGGTTGTTTTCGCTTTTACCACCAAAGCGATGTTGAGACTCAACATCAAGTGGATCAAATAAGTGATCGACACGATATTGAGGCTCAATATCGTTGTTCTGTTCACTCAGAGTGGAGACTAATTTAAAGGCGCCGGAATACAGTTCTAATCGAGAATAGTGCATATTTACGACCCACACACCCCACAAATCTACCTTAATCAGGACGATATTGAGCTCCAACATTCTGAGTGAACAGAGCCTAACTATCTTGAATGGCCGTTTTCAGGTATACTCGTAAACCTCAAGCAAGTAAGCAGCCACCCTATGAAATAAAGGGCTGCTCTCCAAGGTTAGTTAAGTCCTTGAAACTACAGTTTTCACTGAGGCATTTACAAGTTTTCTTTGTTCGCATTAAGGGCGTTCGTCGTTTATCCCTAGTTACATTCCTAGTAAACTCCGTTTCCATTCATCAACTCAGAACTCAATCTCAAACCTTTGAGAGCGCAACGTCTCAAAAACCACATTCAAGATGTCTGTCGGCCAAAGTTATGTTCCTCGAAATGCGAACGAGAAAGATAATAGCGCTTTATCCTCAATTCAAGTTCTCCGTGTCGCCGACGGTGTACAATACCTTGCCAGCAAAATTCCGGACGTATACACCAAAGATGTCCCGATCTTTTCGGAAAGGGAGAAAAAGACATCTAGCTACTACACAAGACACCAAGAAGAAGACGGTGCACTCTCAGATGAGTCATACGATTCAGAGGAGGAAGATGCAATCGCAACCTACAAGACGAGAATGGCGGACGCTGTCATCCCTGTCGCAGGAATACCGCTCTCTCGTATTCTCAACCATCCAAATATAATTTCGCTCGTGGATATCGTCCAAAACTCCCTGCAGGCGGGCAATACAAATTTGGCTGGTGGACATGGAGATGTCACCATTTGGGAGGATATGGATGCTGGCTCCCTTTCATATATTGTGCCCATGGGAAATGGACTGCCAGCGCTTGCCGACAAAGACGCGTGGGATCAATTGACGACGGTTAACAATAAACGTCCTGCTCTACCTGAGGGTCTCTGTTGGCATGTTCTTCGTAGTATGGCGCGTGCGCTTCTCTGGTTGCATCATGGAATCAAGGAAACGGCAGGTATTCCTGGAGAATGGGAGAAACGAGATCAAGACTGGCAGCCGATTTTGATTCGAGATATCAGTCCATCTCAAGTCTGGTTTAAGCAGCCGGATGGGAAGAAGGGATATTATTATGGAGAGTGCAAGTTGGGTGGTTTCAAATGGGCCAAGGTTTGTGGTACTTTTGGTGGACGGTTGGCTGTTACCGAACGCGTCCCGAATACACCAGAATACAAGCAAATGTATTGGCCTCCAGTGGGTCAAGTCCAATTTCGCTCTATGTTTCCTCTGCTTACTTGAGTCTAGGAAATCTACCAAAACACACACCCTTGGACTCGTGCAACTGAGATTTGGCAACTCGGCGCGACAATCTACACAATGATGTGTGGCCACCCCCCATCTCGTCATTCCGATTATCAATGGAATTGTTCGCGAATGTCGGATGGAGGTTACTCTGATTTTTTGACTACTGTTATTCGTTTGATGCTGAAAGATGAACCTGGACTCAGACCTGATGCGTTGACCTTGATCAATAAAGTTGATTCGGAGTACTGGCAGTGGAGAGATGGGACCAAGGAGGGGCGACAATACGTGGATAAAGACGATGAGAAGGTCAAGAAGGCAAGCAATACCAAAGGGAGAGGGGGCTTGGGAAACCTGGTTGGGGGTGGTTTCCAGGGTCTTTGAGACTAGTTGGCTTAAAGCCGTAACTTCACTCTTAATTTTGAATTGTGCTAGAATACTTAAAGTAATACTAATACCCAAAAACGCTTTAGTAGATAGCAAAATAATATGCAAAATAATATTTATTTATTAGTCATTAGATTACCTTATATTTACTTATATGTTCTCATTTGATTCTTAAACATTAACATTTCTTATTCTTTTCAAATATCCCCGAAAAGCTAACAAATTTATAATGGTATGCCCCTTCGTCACCCCTCTCAAAATCTCCCATCCACTTGCAAATTTTCATAGCTAACTCATTTCCATAGTCTACGACCACAATTACTGTAATCGGTTTCAACCCTGGCGTTCCCTTTGGCACAGAGGGATTTGAACTTGACTCCACACTTCCATACGTCATTATCATCGCAAACATCACTCGTGGACCTTTGACATTCGACTATGCCAACCGTCATAACTTCCCTGGAAATAATTACTTCCTCACGTTCAACACTGGTATCTCAGAGGATATCCCTGCTTGCTGGAATCAATTCGTGTGTGCCCCTGCTCCTTTCGATCCACCACCAGCTCATCCACGTGCTTTGGATGAGAAGGCAAGAAAGAGATATATTTTGGAGGAGTCGGAGGCGATTGGGGCTTACCACTGATAAGAGCGTGAGATGTAAATATATCCTTGCTTGAAGGTCGGATAAAGAACTCGGGCGGATATGGGCTTTCAAATGTAGAGTAGAACATCGTGCAAATAAGCACTTGACTAGTCATTCTGCTGCAATGACTTGAGGAGGTCCATTCATGGAAATGAAATGATTCTTCATCTTCCTGCTTACCCTTTGTGCAATGTGACACTGATCGGTTCCGTATGAGAAATTTATAGCTTAGCGTGATAATATTCTTGAAAAGAAATATTCATGTCCTTAATCCCAACTTAATGTTATTGTACGTAGTCTTACATCTCCTCGAAAGAATGAGCAGGGGCATAGCGAATTATGCTGTAACATTTCTAAGCTACTTCGGCCATCAGGTATTTGCGTCAGCTGAGGGCTTGATTTGACAAAGAGGGAGAACTTATGTATTTGGAATTTCATTATATGATGACATTCTCAAATGCCTGGAATCACTCGGGATTTGAGTCCATGACTTTAGGTCGACAATCGGGATTTGATGGACGACAGAAGAGGCAGCGAATAGCCATTTTTGAACCGACTCGTACATATCTGTAATTGTCCAATACTGCTGCTACAAATATCTACCGTAGGCTACAGTTGAAGTTTCAATAATAAGAGTTGCTAGCGTGAAGTACTCCGCGCCGCTTTTGTCAGGATCACGTGGACGGTCTCTTGGCTTCCATTCTTCCCAGATGTATGGCGCTTACTACGTCTAGATCACCAGGACCTTCAACAAAGGCTGAAGGCTTAGAAATCAACAGCTCTATTCCGGCTACGTAGCAATGGATAATATCCTTCGCGCCATTGAGCTATTGCCTTGCAAAGTCCACCATATAATACCACCCTGAATCACTAGCTTTCTAATGCAATCCAAATTCATTACTCCGCCAAACCCCTGATCAGATACAACACCCATATTCCACGATGGCATTTCGCGAGGAAGAGTTTCAATGGCACGATGGAGAAAAGGCTATGCATAAACTCCTTCGAGTGCCTGAACATGACAATCCTACGCAGCCGTTTCTCACACCGAATGCTGCCAATACTCTCGTACGGTCCCCCATCCTCGCGATTGGTGCCCTCGACTCAGAGGGAAGACATTGGACATCGCTATGGGGAGGTGAAGCCGGATTCTCTAGGCCTATTGCGCAGGGAATAATAGGCATGAAAACGACCATTGATCGGTCCTATGACCCTGTTGCGGAAATCCTTCTGGAGGGAAAAGACGACGGCGAGGTGGTCAAGGTTGAAGGCGCTGGAAAGATGGTAGGAATACTAGCAATTGATTTGGAGACCAGAAGAAGATTCAAGCTGTATGGCAGAATGATTGCTGGGGCTTTACAAGGAACAGAAGAAGGAATTGGTGATGTGCAGCTTGTTGTTAAGATTGAGCAGTCGCTGGGTATGTACGGACAGTGTCCATCCCTTAGATAGTTTCTTGAGCTAATATCCGAAAGGTAATTGTCCGAAATACCTTAATAAGAAGCATATAGTTCCCCACATACCTCAACCTAGACTTGTTATCTCCGCATTACCGTTGCCTAAAGCAGCACTCGACCTGGTCACAAAGTCCGACCTATTCTTCATCTCCTCTTCAAACCAGGAAGCAGATATGGATACAAATCACAGGGGAGGCCCACCAGGGTTTGTTCGAATACTTCAGACTGAAAAAGTAACAAGCTTGGTCTATCCAGAGTATAGTGGAAATCGGCTTTACCAAACACTCGGAAACCTTATAACCACCCCACAAGCCGGCCTCGTCTTTCCAGATTTCGAGACCGGCGATGTTCTCTACGTGACTGGTAACACTGAAATTTTAGCTGGCAAATCCGCCACAGACTTGATCGCGCATACAAATCTGGCAGTCAAAATAAACGTCGAAGCTGTACGATTCGTTTCCAATGGTCTCGGTTTCCGTGGGGAAGTAGGAGAATACTCTCCGTACAACCCTCCTGTCAGGTATCTCTCCACGGAGACTCGACAAAGTACTAAAGAGGTAGAGCAGATCTCGGCACAACTTATTGAAAAGAAAATCATTACACCAACCATTGGAAGATTTCGATTCCGAATTACTGACCCCAAAAAACCAGGTCTTAAATGGAAACCAGGACAACATGTAGCCCTGAGCTTCAAGGACGAGCTAGATATTGGATATAGTCACATGAGAGATGATGATCCGAAAAGTCTCAATGATGACTATATCAGGACCTTTACAGTATCTTCACGTCAGGATTCACCGGGGAGTAAAGACGAATTCGAGATCACGATTCGGAAAGTCGGTGTAGTTACAGATTTCCTATTCAGACGGAACATGCGCGCGGGTCTTGAAGTTTCTCTTCAAGGCTTCGGCGGAGACTTTACCATCACCCAGAATGATTCAGAAAACGTGGCTTTTGTGGCTGGTGGTGTTGGAATTACACCGCTTCTCGCCCAGAGCGCGCATCTTGATATGCAGCGTTTTCATCTCTTTTGGACGATTCGTGCCGACGATTTAGCACTGGTCAGTGATACTTTTGCCAAAAGCCCTGGTCTTGAAAAACGAACGCATCTTTTCGTTACCGGAAATGTGGATGGAGACTCAGTTGATTGGAAGAGAATGAATACTTCGTGTGCCAAGCTACGTAAAGGCAGGATGACCAAGAGCGATCTGATGGGTATTGAGGCGGCCAGGTGGTATTTATGTACGGGGACCGCGTTTAGGAATTTGTTGGTTCAGTGGTTAGAGAGGAAGGAGGTGGTTTATGAGGATTTCAATTACTAGAGGTGTTTGTGTAACGAGCTTCGTATTTACCAATCTATGGAAGCCTGCATAATATTGTAGCTATACTTAGCTTGGAGTCGAGAGCAAATATTTACAACTAATAGAATCTACCAGGACGGTGAAACCCGTGGACCTGGCGGTACAAGCACCGTCACGTGTATATACACACCCTCCCCACATATTAATTATTAATAAAATTCATTTTCCTATAACTATATAATGCTAAAACTACTAGGGTGTCTAAATATACATCTAAATTACAACAATACTAGTTGGCCTATTGTCGTTATTCCTATAGAAAAGTTATTATTTAATCGAATATAATATAGATAGGTGTAAATTATATATATATGTTCTATAAACTCCCTGTATTCCTTGCACTTACAGGCTTATAGGTCCGTAGGAAACGATAAAGAACTAGGTACTTATAGGTACAGGTATAGATAGAAGATTTGTTCTTTAAACTGTTTGATTCCTTAAATTAAAGATATAGAAGTGTTCTTTAAACTGATTATCATACTTCACAAAGAGAGTATATTGGTTCACCCGCTTTTACACTAATAGAAACCGACGGAGGTTAGTTTGATACTGACCACCGAGTTCCCACAGTGTGAGGGCTCGAGGCTTAGGTAAATGTAGTCACGTGTAGGTTATCGATTAAATGTGGTTACGCGTGTAGGTTATCGATTAAATGTAGTTACGTATAGTTTTATAGATTGAATATAGTTACGTGTAGGTTTGTTAACTCGCTTAGTAAATGTTGTTATAGATAGAGCTTCCCTAATTAACCTAATCGGGTATAGCGTAGATTCTTTTTTATAGACTATAAATAATAGCTAGCTCTAGGACTTTCTTAGAAGGCTCGCGATTAATCTTAACCTTATTCTAGAGTAGTCTTTTATACGCTTCTAGTGATTCTCTAATATATTAATCGCCTTCTTCCAAATCGAGTTCGACCTAACCTAGTCGTCGTACTCGCTATATCTATTCCTCCGAATATAACTTATAACGAGTTTAGTACTCTATTAGCTACGGCTTCTAAGTATTCCGACCTCGTTATACTCTATAACTTTAATAACGATTAGTTTATTTAAGTGTTTACCGACCTTACTACCTCCCTTTAATAATTATAAACTAACCTTTAATAATTATAAACTAACGCTTAGAACCTCGACGTCTAAAACTAACTTTACCTTAATAAGGTTAGTATACTTTAGGTATAAATCTAGGGACTTATTAACTAATCTAATTAAACCGTAGACCTCTAGGATTAAGTTACGGGCCTTTAAAGCTAACTTTAGTTGTATACCAATTAGACCGATTAGGTTACAAGTCTTTAGAACTAACTTATAGGTCTTTAGGGCTAACTTTAGTCGCGTGCCGATTAGACTGATTAGGTTATATATCTCTAGAATTAAGTTATAGGCCTTTAAAGCTAACTTTAGTCGCGTACCGATTAGACCGATTAGGTTATATATCTTTAGAACTAGGTTGTAGGTCTTTAAGACTAAATTTAGAACTACTAAAGCTATTAATAGCCCTCTACTACTAGTCCCTCGGTTGCTCTAACCTAGATTATAAGCCTATAAAATAACGTCGCTACTCTCTAGCTTTACCTCTAGAAGTTAAATATAGGTAGTTATACTAGTAGTAGTAGTAGTTCCTTAAAGCGCTACCGAGATCCTCTCCCTTTTAGTAGTAAAGACCGACATAAGCCTTATAATCTATAAAGCTTTATTTAAGATGTTAAGATTAAGCTAAGTATAAATACTAATTAGTAGTCCTCCAAACCCGAGCGTATAAAGTTTATACTCAGTTACTTAGAAGGAAACGTACGCCGATACTTTAATAGATATCTTACTCCTAATGTCGCTTTTAAGGCACCTATAAGTTCTGTCTTATAGATGTTCGAGTATTTAACATCTACTTACGATAATAAGTTTAGCCGAGAAACTACGTTAAAGTTACTCTTAAACGAGAAATAAGGACAACGCGATACTATTAAGTTCTTACTTAAGTAGGTCGGTTTAGTATTAGAGGCTTAGGCGGAAGGATTTACTATAATAGGCATTTTAAAGGCCGCCCTTTACCTCGAAGTATACTGTTAAGTTTTAAGCAGAGGTAGTTATTTAGAGAATATTAAGTTAGACGATATAATTAAGTTAATTAAGAGTACTTATAATACTTACTTAGCCGCTTTAGGACCCGGTTATACTAAGCGAGGTACTACTATTATAGTAGTCCTACAATCTACTCGGTCTATTCCCGCCCCTACTACTATTAACGGTAACCCTATATAAATTGACGCTACTAAGATTAGTACTACTAAGCCTATTTAGACTTAGAAGTTTGTTAATAAGAGACAAATCCTATATAACTAGGACGAACGCGACGCTCGCTAAGAGTTCTAGCTTAAGAACAATTTATACTTCTACTGTTCTAGCGATAAGTATATAAAGACTACCTATCTAGCTTTAAAAGTAAAAGAGGATAAGAAGAAGGAGGAAGAGAAGAAGTTAAATAAGAGAAAAGCCTAGTCTCTAGTAATAGTCGCCTCTAGAGACGACAAATAAAGAAGAAAATAAACTTAGTATTATTATCGCTAGAGGAAAGATAGAAAAATATAATAGAGATTCTATATAGGTTATTAGATAAGAATAAGAACCTAACTTTATCTATATACTCTCTACTTAACTCTAGCGCTTCTATTAAATATTTTATTAATTCTAATTTTATATAAAAATAAAGATTCTTATTATACCCCCTCTCCCGACCTCGCCGATTATAAACTGTTAATAGTACCCCCTCGTCTACTAGAGATATTACTTACGTCGCTGTCCTAGACCTTTAAGTCGGTAAGTATGTCGACCGGGATTAACGATTCTATATTACTAAATTAGCCTCTTATAAGGTTATTTTTAGTAAACCCTAGCTTTTAAAACATAATCTAGTAGTAGATTAGAAAGCTAATAAGATTACTTTTATATTAACCTTTTATACTAAATCCTACCTCCCTAAAGGCTTAACTAAGTTAGTTATACCTATATAGGACTTATATACTTATGTCCTTCGCCGAGTTAGTACTACTGTATTCTAGACTCTTATAAAGATAGACGATTCTAAAGTTTTTAGCCTCTCGATTTATAAAATCGATCAGCGTCTTAAAGTCTTAGGCTATAAACCTAAACTTAAAGATGTTAACGCTTGTCTTTATTTAGCTCGAATAGACGACGGTATATTAGGCTACAAACGTACCTTAAAGTTTATAGACTAATATTTAAGCGAAAGCTCTCGCTAAACCCCTTTTACCTACGTCGAGGATAAGGACGTTCCTATAGACTCTAATACTCGATTTATTAAATAACGCGCTACTTCTATATACCTCGCTAGGGTTAGTATAGACGATATTTAGAAAGCCCTTTACCTATAAAAGGTTATCGACCTAGAACTACTTCTACTAAGATATTTAAAGCTATTCCTCCCTATTTTTAGCTAGACAGATACTAACTCCTTACTACCTTACCCGGATTACAATATTTATATCGAACTTAAAGAGGGAGTAAAACCCCCTTACGGACCCCTATATAATATGTTAGCCGACGAGCTTTTAGTACTCTATAAATACCTTAAAGAGTAGCTCGATAAGAGATTTATTTGTACTAGTATTTCACCTACTACTTCTCCTGTCTTATTTATTAAGAAACCTAGTAGCGGCCTCTAGTTTTATATAGACTACCGACGGCTTAACGACCTCTCTATTAAGAACCGCTACTCTATTCTACAGATCTAGGAAACTTTATAACGTTTAAGTAGAGCTAAGTACTTTACTAAACTTAATGTTATTACGGCTTTTAACCGTATCTAAGTTAAGAAGGGTGACGAGTAGCTTATAGCATTTAACACTCGTTACAGCTTATTCGAGTCTCTCGTTATACCCTTTAGGCTGACTAACGCGTCTATAGTCTTTTAGGCCTAGATTAACAAAGTTTTACGCCCCTTCCTAGACATCTTTTATACCACTTACCTAGATAATATTCTTATATTCTTAGATAATTTACTCTCCTATCGCTCTTACGTAAAACAGGTCCTTGCTACCCTTTAAGAAGCGGGGTTATAGTACGATATTAGGAAGTGCGAATTGGAAGTTACTAGTGTTAAGTTCTTCGGTATAATTATTACTATAGACGGCGTATAAATAGACCCCGAGAAAGTCTCTACTATTGTTAATTAGTCTACTCCGACTTACCTTAAGGACCTTTAAGCTTTTATCGGCTTTACGAATTTTTACCGGCGCTTTATTAAGGGATTTAGTAAGATAGTTAAACCACTTAATCTTCTCTCTGTTTAAGGTATCTAGTAGGATTAGAATAAAGTATATAATATAGCGTTTTAGACTTTAAAAGACGCTTTTATTTTAGTACCTATTCTAGTTTATTTTAACCCTAAGAAAGAGATCGTCCTAGAATATAATACTTTAGATTATATTATAGCCGTAGTCTTGTTCTAGTAGTATAATAGCGTTCTTTACCTTATAGTATTTATGTCTAAAACCTTTAACCTAGCGGAATATAATTATAAGATTTATAATAAGGAACTGTTAGCTATTGTTCGTGCCTTCGAAAGCTAGAAGTCCGAATTATATAGTACAGCTTATCCTATTATAGTAATAACCGACTACTCTAATTTAAAGTACTTTATAATAACAAAGGACTTATCTTAATAACAGGTCCGCTAGAGCGAGTTTCTCTTAGAATTTAACTTTATTATTAGCCCTCGGAAAGGAGTAAAGCACTAGAAGCCGGACGCTCTTACTCGACGTTCTTAGGACCTCCCTAATAATAGTACCGATCCCCGCCTATAGTACTAAAAACAAGTACTTTTAAAACCTTAGAACCTACTTCTCCTGTCCTCCGCCGAGTTAGATAATAATAAGACAGATAGTTATAAAGTTATAAGACTCTTTGAGGACAGGTATAGCGTAGACGAGTCTAGAACTAAGTTAGACCCCTTTTAGAGACAAATTAAGACCGAACTTAATTAATAAAATTATACGCCTTACTCGAAGGAAGTCTCCTTATCTAAATATATAATTAAAGATAATAGACTCTATTTCTAGGACCGTCTTTATATCCCTAATATAGAACTCCGAGTATAGCTCCTATAAAGAGCTTATAATTCCGTTAAAAGTAGCCACCCTAAGAAAAATAGGCTACTCGAGTTAGTCTCTCGGTTTTACTAGTGGCCTCGTGTCTTCTTAGATATCGAACAGTTTTATAAAGCTTACATGAATTGTACTTAGAATAAGCTGTCTTAGCTTAAATACTAAGGAGCTTTAAAACCTTTACCTATACTAACTCAACGGTAGAAGGATCTCTCTATAGATTTCGTCGGGCCGCTTAAAGAAGTAGACGGCGCTAATTCTATTATAGTAGTTTATAATAGACTTATAAAGGATCGTCACTTATTTCCTTATTATAGTACTATAACAGCCGAAGACTTAGCGCTGTTGAGTGTGGATGAGTTGATTAAGAACTAAGCTACTGATGCCCCGAGCCTAGATATGCCCGGACTATTACTAAGCGACGCTAATCTATTTTAAGCCTAACAACTATCCCCCCCCCTAGGGACAGATAGACTTTAATACCGTAGATGACTAGCCTTAATCTACTATACTACAAATCTCCGATAGCTAGGCTATAGCTATTTTGTTCTACTAAATACCCTTAGAGAATTCCTGATTATTCCTATACCTATAATGATGCCCGATCCTTCCGGTAGCAAATAAATGATCGTGCCTATGTACTATAAACTTAAACTTATAACTACCCCTCCCCCTCTAAAAAAAAAAAAAAACCCTTCCCTTTCCTCTACTACTTATTGTCGTCGTCTCTTAAAGGAGACGTGTTTATTTAGAAAGTATATTCGTAGTCTTTCGAACTATATATATCCTTCTTAACCTCTTCCTCTCCTAACTAGCTACGCTTTCTCTTTCTACTAACGGCGGTAGATGACTTAGTCGTAGCTCCTTTCTTTTAACTATTTTCTAGATTATATACTTAACTTAAGAATCTTTTAAAGTTAGAAGGGTTATAGTTCTCTAGTAACTATTTCTCTACTTTCGAACGGTATTTGTCTGTGGCTCTCTACTCTATAGCCTTTAAGCTAGCGATCTACTCCTTATATTCTATAATTAGGTCTCTTAGGTTTTTATCGCTAGTAGTACTAGCTCTATTTATAAAGTCCTTATCCGCCTCTACCCTCTCCTTTTATATATTGTATATAGTCTTTGTCTAAGTCTTATACGTCCTCTTATATACCCGGCTAACCGCCTAAGTCGCCTTAATTAATCTGTTATTATTCTCTACTAAAAGCTTCTACGCTTTCTTAATCTCCTTACGTATAGAGCTTATACGCGCCTTTTTCTTCCTGCTTTCCCCTATAAGGGTGGTGCCTACACTTAAGTTAAAAGTGATAGTCGGTACTAAGTTGCCTACTACTACTCTTAAAGCTATAGTAAACCGTCTATTCTTATCTTTTAGACTCTATATATACTTTAGGCGTAATCTTAATTCTCCTCTAACTATAAATAAGTCTAGGAATTTTCTATAGAGCTCTATCTTTGCCATATCTCTTATAAGTAAGCCTAGCTTCTCTTATAAAAGAACTGCCTTCTCTAAAGCCTCCTTATTCCTTTTAAACAGACTAGTATATTTCCTAGTAACTCTACCTTATACGTCGAAGACTCCTATAGCCTATTACTTTCTTTCCCTCGCTAGTAAGTTAATTAGTAATAACTTCTATCGATCTATTAGATGTCTTCTATCTCTCTTAGGAAGTAAGCGGGCTTCTACTACTTAGCTATTTATTAGAACTAGACTTGTTAGCTAGTCTTTATCTTCTAAATCCGACCTCTTCTTAGCGTCGCTTTCCTCTTTATCTAAGGAATCGACGTCCTAATTAGCTTTCTTTAGACCGATCTTATTAACCTCCGCCCTGTTTTTTCTTATCCCCTTTATAGGTGTCTTAGGTAATTCCTTATCTATAGAATTGGCGTCTAGAACAGTTTCTTCTAGAATAGTCTTATTAACCTTTACTATATTTTTCTTTAACTCCTTTACAGGGGTCTTAGGTAATTCCTCCTCTAAAGAATCTACCTCTCCCTCTTCTATATACTTGGCCAACATCTCTATTATTATAGCCTTATACCCCGCTCCTTTAATTATATCTTCCTATTCCGGTTCTAAGCGATTCTTCTCTCTTGTCTAGTGTCTTATATCGGCTGTCTAATTATCCCCTTTATTACTAAACCCTACGTTATTAGTAACTTCTACGACATTCTTAGGGTTATAGATTAGGTCTCCTTCTAGACCTTCCTTTATAATTCCCTCTCCTGCCGGCTCCTAACTTCTATCAATCTATAGTCTACGGCCCTTAAACGACTCCTTATAGAACGCCTTTAGATTAAATTTTACTTAAGACAGCCTTTAAATTACTATCCTATTTAGCTTATAGTCGCTTATATCTACTTAATCTCGAGTATATACTCTTTTTATCTTATAGTAATTCTTATAGTCCTTCTAGACTACTATAATGTTCCTATAGACTAACTTTCTATAGAATACGTAGAGATTAGGTTTATATAAGAACGTAGTTGTTAGTAGTTTTATTAGGATCTTTCTAACTCTGTCGTCGACTAGTTTAAACGTCCGCTTTTTCTTAGTTATAAGGTCTAGCCGTCTATAGATATTAGGCCAATCTAAGTTTCCTTTAAGAACATCTAAGGCCTCTATAGTCTAGGCTACTAATATTATATATATAACCTAACCGCCTACTTTAGATTTTATAGTAATACGTCTTAACTATCTACTTACGTTTTATAGTTCTACTTCGAAACGTAAGATCTCCTTATAGATTGTTTCTTCCTTCTACTAAACCTCTATATTTATAAAGTTTTCGAAGTTCTTAACTATTTTACTCCCTTTATAGTTCTAGGAGTAAAACTATACGTAAATATATTCTAACTCTAAGAATTGTCTAATAACAACTTATTCTATGTCCCTTATCTTATCCCTCTACTAAGTAGGCTTAGGCGATTTTAGGATTAACCCGGCTCTCTACTCTATAAATTTAGGTTTATAGGACGCGGCTTCTCTTAATATTATACTATTATTTAACGTACTAAAGGAAAAAGTCGTTTAGTAGTCGTAGCTCTTTATTACTATAGTATTTAGGCCAACTAACAGTTCCGGGTACTATAGGCTTCTACCTCGGTACTATATTACTGCCGCCTAGTTCTGTCCGTCTCGGTTAATACTCTTATAAGGTAATAAAGAGTTACTTTTAATAAAGATATAGTCGCCGGTATACTCTTCTAATACCTTTAGAGCTTTTTAGACAAGCTCGATCTTTTTCTTTAACCTCTCTGTTAGTTTATTTCGATTTTCCTTCTTAAGTAGTATCTTTTCTCCTATTAGATATAACTTATAGTATATTCTATTCTCCTTCCCTATAATAGAGGAGAATCTATACTACTTCTTATATCGGGCGGCTATAACTACGCCTTTATCTATCGCGCCTACTTTACCTTTAAAGTTTACTTAGTTAAAACTCTATAGTAATACTAGGCTAATAGCGCCCTCTAAGATTTAAGTAGTTTTATTAACTTCCTTTAAGATCTAATCTTTAATCTACGTTCCTAGAGAAGCCTAGCTAATTGTAAAGGATGTTTCGATCTCTCTACTCTTAATACTAGCGTTTACTAGCATACTCTTTCGATTTATATTAGCGTTTAACTCTTCCTCTACTCTAGTAGGATGTTATAGATATAACGAAGATTTAACTTCTTTATAACCCTTTACTCCCCCCTCGATCTCCGTTCCCGATATCCTTTTATAGGTTTCGCGACTCTTAATTAAGTTCCCCCTAGATACGCTTAATTAGTTCTAAAGTTTAGACAATTAATAAGGTTATTACTAACGTACTAAGGATAAGGTTATAGTTTAAGAGTTAAGGTTATAGTTTAAGAGTTAAAGTTGTAAGGTCAAAAGAAGTTAACGCTATAATAAAGAGGTTTAAGTCTTAGTATCCCTCTTAGATTTACCTCTAAAGTTTACCTTTACCTCTATTACCCCTGCTCTCTAGCTTATCTATTTATACGCGACTCGGCCACCTCTAATAGTAATAGATAGATAATAAATTTTTAGACCTTCCTTATATCCTCTCTAAATCGCGATACCGTCCTTTTTAGGCCGTCTTCTAGCTCTTTTAACCGTAGACATCCGGCTAATATCGATACCCCCCCTCTCTCTCTAAAATTTTTCCTTAATTAGAGAAATTAAAAGAGATCTAGACTAGCTACTAAGGCTACTAAATCTACTTTCTTCTTTCCCTAGTATCCCTTATCTAGTCGCTTATTTGTTTTATCTACTACTTCCTAGTATTTATTTAAACACTTAAGATCTAGAGGATCGTCTACTCTTCTTCCCCTTAGTTTAGGTAATATTCCTTAATATATTAAGCTCTTTTACTCTATTTTTCCTTCTTTAACCGTCCTTATAAACTAAAGAAGGTTCGCTTTTATTTTATAGTTTATCTACGCTACTAACTACT
Organism: Hymenoscyphus linearis; assembly: GCA_900536425.1. NCBI lineage: Eukaryota > Fungi > Ascomycota > Leotiomycetes > Helotiales > Helotiaceae > Hymenoscyphus > Hymenoscyphus linearis. The sequence continues at coordinate 73,648 of UNPR01000036.1, read as the reverse complement.
AGTCTCCCGACACTTTATTGTTTACTCGTCGTTCTACAAATAGCTTAACGTAGTTTATATAAAAGCGGCCTAGATACTCATTTATATTAAGATCCTATACCTAAACTAACGCCTTGTTTGTTCCTAGTTTTACCACTCGATATAGTCCCGACTAACGTAGCTCGAGTTTATATAACCTTTATCTGTCCTATTATAGCCTCTAGAGAAGGATTAAATCTCCTACCCCTAGGGTAGGAAACCGCTTTCTGTCTTTTCGGGCTTGCTCTATTTAGCTCTTTAGCCGTAGACGGTTAACTAAGTCTCTTATCTTGTCTAATTTAGCTAACCGAGCCTTATAGCTTTTACTTACTTAGGGAAGGTCCTCTTCTTCAATTATAGCTACCACCCTACTCTTATAAATAGTGTCTTCGATCATCTCGCTCCTTAATAATAATTTAATAGGTTAGTCTAGCTTCGAGTATTATAGATTCTAACCGAAGACTACTTCTAAAGGGGAAAATCTATATATATAGATATCTCTTATGTTTAATAATATAATTACCTTCTATAGGTATTTATCCTACTTAAAGATCGCTCTTTGTTTTTCCTAGAGTTCTACTCTTAATCCCTTTAGGATTAGTTTTACTATAGACTCTACTAATCCTACTAATTATAGATATAATACTAGTATAAAATATTATCGAACTCCTTCTATCTTAAGTTTATCTTTAAACGGTCTTATAGTAAAATGTAAACCGTTATCTAAATAACTCGCCTAGAACTAACCAAAACTAGGTATAACACGCTCTTATATAAATCTTAGCGTATTTACTAATATAGCCCCTCTCTAAGCCTCTGCTATTGTCAATCGCGACATATAATCTACTAATACTACTATAAACCTAGCCCCTAACTTCGCCACCGGCGAGATAGGTCCTATATAGTCGAAGCCTACTAAGTCGAATAGTTATAAGTAGAGGATAGGTAGTAAGCCTTTCGATGGCTTTAAAGGACCTAACATTTAGTAGTTTATACAAGTCCTATAGTACTAAACGATGTCTCTACTCCGAGACGGCTAGTAAAACCTTCTTAGGGTCTTCCTTAAACACACCTTCTTAGCGAAATGCTTATAGGCGTCGTAAAGCTAGTAAAGCGCTACCGGTATATATTCCTTCTAGATATAAAAGGATAGCTCTCTCGATCGCTCTTTATACGCTAGTTTTAGAAAACTAGGTCCCTCTCTTTTAATTAGAACTAAAGATACCGCTTGTCTTTTTATAAGTTTTCTTCCTAATTCTAATAGGGTGCCTATATCTTATATTTCGGTAGACAACTTATACTAGACGGTATTACTATACTATAGATCCTCTAACTATCTTTTCTATAGCGCTTTATTCTCCGTCTACCGGACTTATATCTCTTTAGACTATAGGTATACCTCGAAAGGACTATAAGCCGTATCTCCCTCGCTATTTAGTCCCTAGTTCTCTCTACCCGTAGTTACTTAGGCCACCTAGTCTTTAATACTTATTATATAGAACGTAAACTCCTTATGTCTCGGCTTAAACTTATACGCCGGTGCCCTAATAATTCTCGATAGGCCGTCTACTACCGTTAGTAACTTCCCTAGGACATGACGGACCTCGAAGCTATACTCGGATATCTTTAACTACTATCTTACGAGTTTTCCTCTAGCGTTATCTCCTTTAAGCACCGACAATAAGGTAGTATAATCGGTATAAAGCTTTATTAGGAATTTATATCCTATTGTCAACTATCTTATCTCTTTAAGACTAAGGAGAACCGCTAGCGCCTCTCGTTTAGTCGTATAATAATTCTATTGTTGTATATTAAATGTAAAAGACATATATATTACTACTTCTATGTCCTCCGGCGAATTTAGGGTAGCCTATAACCTAGGCGCCTTATCCTTTAGTTAGAACAGTACTCCTCCCGCTCCTGTTTCTAAGGCGTCTATAGCTAAATAGTACTGTTTATTTAGATCCTCTACTATAACTATATTCTTATATACTACTTGTTTTATAGTCTTGAACGCCTACTAAGCTTCCTCTGTCTACTTAAATCCTGCTACCTTTCTCCTTCTCCTTATTATCTTTTTACCATCCTTCTCTTAATATTAGTAGTTTTCTAAGGTATATATTATCGTTACCTTAATAATTATTATTAGGTCTGCTCGACCTAGGATAAATGATTTTATAAACGAAAGTAAGAAACAGAATCTCTTCGCGTCCTCTGTATACGTAGGAATAGGAAAGTCTTATATAGCCGCGATCCGATCTAGGGATGGTCGTAGTCCTCCGCCCGCTAGTCTATAATGTCCTAAGACCGCTAGCTCTAGTATAAAAAAACGAGTTTTCTTTAGGTTTAAGGTTAGACCCGCCTAAGCTAAACGGGGAAAGTAATAAATACTAAAGAACTTAATTAGTTCTTTAAACGTCTTTACCCCTCTAATATTATTGTCTATATAGTACGCGAAGAATATATTATTTATTACTTCTACTAACGACGGTTTAAGATATAGTTCCGGTATCTTAGATACTTCTAGGTCCTTTAAGCGAGAGTAAGTATATATAGCCCCCGTTAGTCCTTAGCCTATAATACTGTAATAAAATTGGCCTTATATTGTTTAGAAGGCCGCCTTATATCTATCTCTCTCTATTAACGGTACTGTCTAATAACTATTTAAAGTATCGGCTTAAAAGAGAAATTTTATTTCTAGCGCTGCCACTTATTGTAAGATCGGTTCTTATTGTTTTACCGGGTACTATAAATTAATCGTTGCCTTATTTAATAGTATAAAATTATAAACTATTTATAAAGACCTATTATACTTCCTAGGGAATTTAGTTTTTACTAACTAAGGTGATTTATATCTTATTATAACTCTCGCTTTCTCTAACTTAGGAAGTATATCTTTCTAAAAAGCTACCTCCTCTAGATTATATAATCTAATCGCTACTCTCCTCGGGATGACGTCTTAGTATATTAGAATAGTATACTCTAATAACGTAGTTTAGGGTATGTCTCTAATATTTATTATAAAGAGATCTTTATATTAGAAAAACAACTTCTTTATAACTTCTTATCTCTTAGAGGTGTCTATATATTTTATAATTATATCTTTAATTAACTCCTTCTATACTAGCCACTCGCTTAAAGTTAAGGGATCTATTACTTAGTCTAACGGTCTACGGTATTCTATCGGCCTCTAAGTTATAGGAAATCTATATCTGTTACGACTATATATATCCTCTTCTACTAAACATTCTTAGGAATTATTTTATGTCTATAGATATAGCCTATTAACTACAGGACTAGGCTCTAGAACTGTCTTTCTTCCTATCTCTATATATTCTTCTATACAGACGCCGCTATCTTTTGATTCTGCTTATATATACCTATTTATATACCTACTTTCTAGTATAAGCATTCTATTTATTAGGACTGCCGATGTCTTTACGCTTAGTGTTGTCGATAGAAGTATTAGAGAAACGTTATAGAGATTTAGTAATAGTAATTTAGCTAGTTCTAGATTCCCTCTATCTTCCTAAAATAGCTTATCTACTATAGCGTCTGTTTTAGTAGCGTATACTTTGTTACCGTTTATTTAGTACCTAACATACCTCCTAACTACATTCTTTACTTTCGTCTAAGGTGTTTATAAGTCTATCTAACTTTTTAGTCTACTCTCTTTAGTCTATAACGCCTTTTGATTTAAGTCTGTCACGTTCTTTAAGTCTTCCTTAGGTTTTATAAAACTTCTTCTTCCTCGCCCTAGTTTCTCTTTGTTTACTATAGTTAGTTCGGCCTACTAGGATATATTTAAGCTTTTATACTTTTCTCGATTATTACTTTTACTAGTAGTCACTTTTATATTAGACGTTAGGTATAGATTAAAGAGTCTATAAACACTATTACTACTTCTATTAATACTCTAGTTCTCCTCTAGATCTTTAGTAGGCTAATTAGTAATAGTTATAAAGTCTAATCCTCTTATCTATTACTCCTTAACTATCTTTAGTCTTATCCTCTAGTTATTATTAAACGCCTACTATTGTAGTTCTATCTAAAGCCTCCTCTGGCTATTCCTATTATTTAGTCGAACGTTAACGGTAGTACAACCTCTCGGTTGCCTACTCTACGGGTTTTTAATAAATTCTAAGAAATGTCCTATATTATCGTCTTCGGCTCTTATAATAATAGGAGCTACGAGAACATTAATCGCCTAAGTTGTATGTTTCTTTTCTCTAATAATCTATTTGTCCTCTTTATTAAAAATTCTATTTACTAGTTAATAAATGCCTATAGTAGCTATGTCTATAAAGTAATTTTAATAAACTAGTAATTCTTTCCTTATCTTAAAGCTCTCTTCTCTACTGTTCTAGTAATAATATATACCCCCTATATTATTTCTTAGCTCGACCCTCTTACTCTCTAGTCCTATAGCTATAAAATGTAAAGCTAGATTTTCTATTTTGTTTAATCTTTTTCCGATAATAAGGGGGTTGTCGAGATTATATTTATAGACACTAGTTATAGAGGAGCGAATCTAACGTAGTCTGCTATAGAAGTTTATATAGTTACGTCAACTGTAGCTACTAAGCTACGTTCTATAACTTCGAATTCCGCGTCTTTATCTTTAAGATCTACGCGTATCAATTAACCGAGCCCTATAATATATTTATCTAAGGTCTCTACTACGTCTTTATATTACTCTTCGTCCTTATATTTATTCTAAATTTATATTAGGATCTAAGAGGCGTAGTTGTTTATTTTATTGTTAAATACTTATACGGCTCTTCTATTATCTAACAATTCCTCTATCGACATTAATAGATTTAATATAACTTCTAGTACTTCGACTAACAATAGTAGTATAGTAGTCTTAACCTTTTATAGTTGTCTTTAATTATTATATATAAAGTAGTAATCTCCGCCGTAGTCTCCTGTAGCGCAAACACTCTTTATCTATTAGCGGCCAAGGAGCAACGAATAAGAAGAGGTATTTAAGATATAGTAAGCGTTAATGATTCTATCTACTCCCGCGATTCTAACATTAAATCGCACTTTAAATTAAAGTCTCTTAGTTACTATATTCGCGACCTAAATAACTATTAATTTATCTGTTCTTAATATTAAACCTAGCTTCTTTATAATAACTAACGGTATTAAGTTAATAATACTACTACCGTCGATTAACACCTTCTTTATATACACCGGTCTATATTCTCTATATCTAGATTATACAATTACGCTTATATAGAAATTCGACACCTAGATAATAGTTAAGGGGATGTCTTCTCGCTTTAGCTAATTAACTTTAGTTCCTAGGTCTAAGGTCTTACGATTTATATCTATACTTAACTTTAGTTTAAGTATATCTATATATTATATTCTAGCCTTATAGATCTCTATAACATCGATATAGTCTTTCCCTATAACATTTTAAGATTGTTTTAGGACCTTACTTATATTTCCTTCTATAGTATAGCTAAAGTTATCCTTTAGAGCTAGGCGAAGTAGTTTAGCTAACTCTATACGATCCTAGACACTCCGATTATATAGATCGAGAATACTAATTTATATCTTTATATTTATAAGGGCATCTATAAGGTTAAACTTAGTTCGGCCTATTACCCCGACTATATCCCTACGTAGACCTCTTCCCTTTCCTTTTTCCTTCTCCTTCTACTTTAGCTTAAGAGCTATAGGCTAGGTAACCACTAGGGTTTAAGTCTAGGTTTCTCTAGAGGTCGATAAAGAAGCCTGTTGAGTTCTATTAGTAGATTCCTCTCCGTTGTCTATATAGGCCTTCTTCGATAAATCTACTCCCTTTATTCCTCTACTAATTCTCGCTAAAGATCGCTTTTCCGTAGCTAGCGCCTCTAGTATATTAGCTATTTACGAATCTAACGCTGCTCTTAAGAACGCTTACGTCATCCCTATTATTACATCTACCGGTGCCGTCGTATATACCTTATAAAGTAAATCTCGATCTCCTATAGTCTATTCGTTAATATAACCGCTGTCGATAGGCTTAGATCCTTTAATTGTAAAAACTAGACCTCCGACCTTATATATATCCTTTACTTCTATAGTATCTATACTATAGATGGCTTTAATCGCCGCTACTGTTGCTATTCGGCGTTCTCTAGCGGTAGCCATCTGAGTATTTCTTTTATTATAGAGCTTAATACGTTGTTCTCTAGGTAGACATTAATCTTCTAGCGTAGTATATTCCTAAACGATATATCCCGGCTTACTATACTTATTACACACTCTTAAGTAGTACTATACTCCGCCTTATTATATAGTAGCAAAGCCTTTTAACTGTGGTAGGAACTTCTAGCTCGGAGCCCCGTAAGCGGTTAGACTAGAGTAGTTTGAGGCACTGTAGGTCTTTAGACCTTAGGCAGGTGCTACCGTTCTATATAGGTTTTAGCCTACTACTAGAGCAGCGGCCGCCGCCGTTGGCATGGTTAGTATCGCTAGAGCCCGAGATATAGCAATCGCTAGCTCTCCTAATACCTTTGCCTATATTTCCGCTCTCTACGATTTAATCTTCTGTCTCTCCTTGTCTGTCTTAAAGAATTGCTTTAGCTATTATACTTCTAGTCGGTCGTTAAATTTATACGCTAGGGTATCCTCGTTTATAAGCCCTTTATACGCTAGACGAATTCTCTTAAGTATTACCTCTAACTTGTCGGTCTTCCCTTATACTAGGACATTAACTTGTATAGTCTTATTGTTAAGACCCTTAGTAATATGTTTATATAGGCTTATAAAATTTTCTCGTCTAATGTATCGGCCTAGTTGTCGAGCTTCCTCGAAGTAGACTACTAACGTACAACCGCCTTATTTTAATCGATATATTACTTTAAGAGCTTCCTCTTTTTAATTATCGTCGTCTTCTATAGGGAATACTTTCTTAAGAGATGCCTTTAACTTCTCTAAGTTATCTCGGTCCTCCTTAGGTATCAATCTAACATATATCTTTACTAATCCTCTATAGTTTAAAATAATAATAAGGTATACTCCTTTACTTCTTTCTTCTATAGTAGGGAATTCCGATTATGCCCTCGCGCTTACGTAACGGAGAAAGAAATCTAAATCCTCTCCTAGTAGGCTATAGAAGGCTAGAATAGTAATCGCCGACATCTTTAGTCTAATAACTATAGTATTTAGAACTTTAACCTTTTCTAATATAAGTTCTAAAGATGGCTAATTGTCTACGGCTTACTTAGCCAACCGATTAATTAGTTAAAAGAAGTTCTCTACTAAATCTAGTAATAGCTCTTCGATCTATAGCTTTTAAGCTACTGCTTCGCTCTTAAACTCTACTAACAGGTCCGTTTCTAGTAAAGCTATAGATAATTAGTCTCCTAATATAGAGGTAGTTAGACCCTTTAACGTTTATAACTCTGTTGTTCCTTTTAGTAATACCCGTGTTCGAGAGGCTCTCTATAGTCTTAATTTCTTATCTATTCCCCGAAATAGAGAGATATTAGGTGTGGTTAATAGTTTTATTTTAGTAAAATTAATAAACTCGTTGTTACTCTCGTTCTCTAAGATCTTAGCTACAACTGTACTCTTTATTGTTTCCTTCTCTTAATCTTCTAAAGGTTATATAAGGTAGTCGTCCTTACTAATATAAAACTTAGACGTCCTAGAAAGAAAAAATGCCGACCGGCCCCGGTTACTCCTACTAAATTTCCGTTCCCGACTAGCTTCCGGCTTTAGTTCTGTGTTCTATAGCCGTTCGGCCTTTTTCCTACTTATCTCTAAATGTTTGTAACTAGTTCTTTAATAATGTGTGTAATCTTATATATAAAACTAGTTATATCTCTTATAGACAGTCTACTAATGTCGATTTCTATGTTGTAGGATAGTACTTAAGAGGGAAAATCCCGTTTGTCGATCCAGTCGTAGTTAACCTTAAACCTCTAGTCTTTACCCTTGTGTCCGATTAACTAGTCTCTTCTTTAGCTTTATACTTCTTGTAATAATGACTTTAACTCTTAATAGACTCTATACTTAATTTTAATTAACTTATACTTATCTTGTAAACGATCGTGTAGAGACGACCCTCGTTAGTAATCACTAAATTGTTAAGTGTAGATAAGTTAATTAAGAACTAAGCTACTGATGCCCCGAGCCTAGATATGCCCGGACCATTACTAAGCGACGCTAATCTATTTTGAGCCCAACAGCGCGGTTGTTTCTTTATATTTAGAAACTCTATAGTCTACTAGATTCTATTGTCTCCGATCGTAGTTCGCTATTTATAGCTATATTTTAGAAAGCTGTCTATACTAAGCTTTAGATTAACGTCTAACTCTCTACCGCTTACCACCTAGAAACGGATAGGCAGACCGAGATCGTTAATAAGGCTCTTAATTAGTTCCTCCGCTAATATGTTAATTTTATATAAAACAATTAGGTAGAACTGCTACCTATAGCGGAATTTTCTATATAGAACGTAGTTAATAGTTCTACTAGTATGTCACTATTCTTCGCTAACTATAGCTATTACCCCCGGATAAGCTTTAGACTACCTATTTTAGTACTAGCTACAGCCTCCCGGCCTATTAAATTAAGCGTAAAACAAGGCTCTAGTTTTATTTATAAAATAGAGGATATCCTAGGCTATCTACGTACTAATTTATTAGCTACTTAGGATAAGATAGAACAGTTCGCTAATAAGACTCGAGCTCCTACGCCAGCGTACCGAGTTAGTAACATAGTGTTACTAAGTATAAAAAATCTTGCTTCTATACGCCCTATACTAAAGTTCGACTCTAAGTTTATTAGCCTATTCCGAATACTCTAAGTGGTTAATTCTTACTCGTACAAGCTAGAATTACCCTTCGAGTTAGAAGAGATTTATCTAGTGTTCTATATTAACCTATTACAACCCGCCGCGGGTATTCCTTTACCTAGATAGGTTAACCCGCCTACTCTACCTATTACTATTAACGTCGACGGTAACGTCTTATAGGCTGTTAATAAGATATTAGACTCTCGGAGAGTCGACGGCGAATTCTAGTACTTAGTTCAATAGAGAGGTTAAGATCCTCACTCTAACACCTAGGAACCTTTATATAACGTTGTCTCTTTAGCTGCCTCGTCTATTACCGTATTTAAGAAGCGGTTCCCTCGGAAGGTTAAGCCTACTCGTACAGAGATTATACAAGCTCTCTAGGACCGTGTTCAGCCTTAAGACGCTGATTTACAACATATTTAATAGAGTAAGGGGGGACTATATATAAGGGCTCGAAGCTTAGGTGAATATAGTCACGTATAGATTTAGGTTATCGATTAAATGTAGTTACGTATAGGTTTGTGGTTATAGATAGAATGTAGTCACGTGTAGGTTTATTGACTCGCTTAGTAAATGTTGTTTTAGATGTTGTTATAGATAGAGCTTCCCCAATTAGCCTAATCGGGTATAGCGTAGATTCTTTGTTATAGACTATAAATATTAGCTAGCTCTAGGACTTTCTTAGAAGGCTCGCGATCAATCTCAACCTTATTCTAGAGTAGTCTTTTGTACGCTTCTAGTGATTCCCTGACACGCTTCTTTATAGTCTGGAGATGGGTAAGCAAAGAAGGTTACGCTAGCTCTGGCGACTACTGTTGACATCTATCTTTATGGATTGTTTGGCTGTTTAAAGGTTATGTTAATTAAGGGCTACTTTATGGGAAGAAGCTGACTTTGACAAGGATTGGTTTGAGGATGCCTATCCTCATTTCTAACCTGTCCTCACTTCTTGCCTGTCTCTCTACTTCTATATCTCACTTCTTTCCTATCTCACTTATTGCCTATCTCACTTCTTGCCTATCTCACTCCTTCTACATCTCACTACTTCTATGTCTCACTTCTTACCTATCCTCACTTCTCCCCTATATTTACCTCTTACTTGTTGTCCTTACTTCTCGCCTATATTCACTTCTTACTTATCCTCACTTCTTGCCTATCTCACTCCTTCTATATCTTACTTCTGACCTATCTTACTCCTTCTATATCTTACTTCTTACTTATCCTTACTTCTTAAGTATCCTTACTTCTTACCTGTCTTACTTCTAGCCTGTCCTCACACCCATCTTACTTCTTGCCTATACTCACCTCTCCTCTGTCCTCACGTCTAGCCTGTCCTCACTTCTCGCCTGAGTTCGCTTCTTACTTATCCTCACTTCTTAAGTATATTCACCTCTTATATATCTCAGGCTTATTACTAGGAAGTTTAATAATCTGAATATTATACAACTTTCGGTGGTTAAAAGAGGAGCGAAGGTAAATCTTTAATCGTCGAATTCTTAAAATTCAGATAAGGGACGGTATAAAGAACTTCAATTAGAAACAAATTCTAATTTGGTACTATAGATAGAATCCCCTTCCTATCTATGTACGTCTCCTACCTAACAATCTCCCAAATGAGAACTAAGACATCTTCATACAATAGATAATCTATCTGTTGATGTAAAACAGGGTGAACCAATATACTCTCTTTGTGAAGTATAATAATCGATTGAAGAACTAACTAAGGATGAAGCGTTCGAGGACTTAAGTACTCGAACGCTTGTATCATGTGACTAACACACCGTGGAATATATCATGTGACTAAGGAAAAACATCATGGAATATATCCCAACACTATCGTATTCTCTATATTCTTCTTTACGTAGTTTAGACTTATATTAACTCCTACTCAATAATCTATAAATTTATATCCTTGGTTTATAGAGATAAACCGCACGCGAGTAGTAGAAGATTATAGGGTTTGTAAGATTTATATAGCTCATGTGTTTACCTTTTTGCTGAGATTAGTGATGGTATGTGTTTCTTAGTTCTTAGTCCTAGAGGTTTAGCAGAGTTAGGAATGATCGTTGATGTCTAGAGCTAATGTTTTCTCTGTGATTTGATCACATTTACTGCTTTGAGAAAGTAGTTAGAGAAAGGGTCTGAAGCTAAGATTGGAATAGGGATGTTGGGGTTGAGAGGGAGGTGGATTAGAGAGGGGCTTGGTGGAGGTAAGAGATGTAGTATTTGATCTTTTGGTCATATTGGGGTTTAGATATTTTGATGGGAGAATTCTTTGGGTTATACTAAAGGCCTAGGCTATTCGGCATCGAACTTGAGCTAAACGGTATCGAAATTACATGGCCTCCCAGCCACTTTACGGTGTATGACTAGGTACCCTTAATATGATTTCTAATTATTACTATAAAATATACTACTAACCTCGTCGTCGCTAAATACTATATACTCTCTTCTCCTGTTACTCTTACGCCGAGAATAGGTAGTTAAATAGCCCCTATTCTACTCGACGATAATAATAATAACGTAGATAAGGTTATCCCCGCTACCTAGAGTCAGTCCGAGGAGGGCGAAGAGAGGGTGATTCCTATAGTAGAGACCTAGAACTCCTTTCTCTAGGAAGATAGCGATAATAAGGTTATTCCCGTCGCCGAGACTTAGAACTCGTTCGTCTAGGATCTACGTTATACGTAAGATGCCGAGGGTAACAACGAGTTGTAATTCTCTTACTTAGTAATAGTAATATATCTTTAATTTTATAAAACACTAGAAATCCTAAGTATATAGCATTTAGCGACAACGAGGTTGGTGGTACATCATTCACCCTCCCGTCCCAACGCACCCTTATCACATGATCTCCTACCCCCTCCCTCCGAAGATCCCCCACAAAACCACCATAGATACCCTCAAATAACACATCACCCATCACCAAAACTGGGATTAAACCTGTCCGCCTGGCCCAGTCAGTTAATGTGTGTCTACCCATATGCGCCGCACCATTAACTGTTACCGCCCCCCGGCACCCGTATACGAGAGATGTAAGGCCATGCCACGGCCTGAACTCTTTTGCTGTTTTTTTTTTCAGGGCCTTAGCTAAAGTTCGATGCCGAATAGCCTAGGCCATACTAAATCCTCCTTTCTTTACTTTGCTATCGCTGGTTAAGCTTTTGGGGGTTAAAATATATAAAGAGCATCTAATTATCTTTCCTATATATTAACTAAAGTCAAGTTAAACTCAAAGACCATTCTATAAAACTTCGACTCACCATATCTCAAAACCTATTACTACCTAGGTAGTACCCGTAGAGCAACCAGGAATATTTAAGACAGTGAATGCTCTTACCTGACCTCTTAAAGGAGAGCAAAAAGGCGACTGATGAGATCATAAAGAAGGCCACCAAGAAGAAGGGTCTATCGCTGAGCTTGTAGAGCTTGTAGAGATCGTCACGCAAGTTTAAGAGCGGAAACAATTTTATTAATAAGTAAGTTAATACTGAGGAAATCAAGGAGAAGACTTTCGCCCCGCGGCAACAAGAGAGTGAAGAACCTTTGATAATTTGAGTGAAGCTGAATGTTCTTAGAATATTGACAGCAACAAGGCATTCAACGGAGGATATTTGTTTGACAGTAAAGCGTTCTATATATTACAAACATTCAGATTTTTATCTATCCTAAAGATGAGGAAGATGGCTGACTACTTCCTTCCAGTCGGTAGGCATCACGGATCCGAGAGTTTCTAACAGAGAGTTTCTAACATGTCTTCTTGGTCGCAATCTTTAACATTGTTGTACTGCCAGTTCTGCGACCAAGTTCTCTGTCCCCCGTCTCGGTTTAGGGCACCTCTTTTCTGCACCTCGACTTCTCAATTCTTTCCCCTTCTGGTTCTCTTCCTCATCATCCTGTAGGTCAACTCTTGGGTAAAAGTCTTCGTCTGATGTTTCCATGCCGACCATCTTCCCATACTCCTGTTGCCACCCTTCTATAGCTGTTTGCAGGTGTTGGAGTTCGAGGGCGGAGAAGTAATTTGAGATTGCGTATGCCCGCGAAAGGGGAAGGTTATATGCAATCCCGTAGTATCTGACTTCAAGCGAGTCCTCGTCATAGATATCGCCGGAGTAGGGGCGCCCTTAATGTTCAGGTCTACGATGTTCTCACTATGAATCTATTAGTGTTTGCGTACGAATAAACCTTTGCAGGATGAATGAAATGCTTTTTGTAATCATTCTTTCTTTGAGATGCCTAAATCAAGTCTCATGAAGTAACAAATCTTACCTGAGCAATTGGTCCATTTTCAGTTTGGTTTTCGTAAGGTAAAGAAGTTTGTGACAGCAACAGAATGCGCAAGAACAAAAGCAATATCTTAATGGCTGCTGATGAGAAGACGACAGTAAATAGCCTCAGAGTTATTTTCAATCCCAATCCCTGTCAAAACTTCCAGTAATTTCTTTCAATATTGATTCTATCTATCCTAGTTTGCTTTGGCTCACACGAAGACTAATTAGGATACTTGAAGATATAAACAAAGGCGGTAAAATTAAGCAAAACGAACTGACACAAGAAAGTCTAATTAAACACATTGAATTTGGAGGAGAAAGGTGTCAATTTCCATGAAGTTGCGATTTGCCAATTACTGATTTAGACCTGAAGCATAAAGTAAAAAGGCTCTCTTGGTTATACTAAGTACTGTACCAAGTGGTACGCTTGTGACGTTTGTGATCTCTTTGTAAGTTGCATGTGCCATTTCCACTTTTTGAAACGCAACAGCCCTACAATCGTAGAATTCCAAACATACATATCCACTTAAAAAGCTTAGGCAATGGGATTACTCTACAAAAGGTAGAAGAAGCGATTTCATCTGACATGTCTATAACCTCGTACCAAGCACTTCACAATTATTCCACTCCTCTGACGCTTGATGGGTGGGTGTATTAGCCCTGTGGGACCAGTATGATACCCACTGATTTGTCGTACGTCAAAGCAGGGTCCCAACTTGACCACTCTACTTTCTGCAACCAGCAGAACAGCCACGCCAGGGATTAGAACATAGAAACCAACCAATAGAGATTCGTTCAATAAAGGAATCATTTTGAGCGAAACTTTATTGACATAAATTTGTAGTTCAAGAATTGGCATTCAGTAAACAAATCCAGAGCATGGTGGCTTTGATCCCTAATACAAATGTCTCGCCTAGGCGACTAGGTACCTGTTTTTACTAGCAAAGACTTAACTAACTTCCTGTTAAGGGAAAAGAAAACAAAGTCTTTTTGTATATCGTATCAAATCTTATCATCATAATAAACTCCACATCTTCACGTCTTCATGGGACCTGCTATGGGGGAGCTGTAATGAGTTCCACTCTCAAGCTTCTATAAAGAAGAGATTTCTTAGCTTTGATAGTGATTTGAGTTTACGTGATGGTCCCAGCATAGTTTCAGCAAACAGAGGTACATATACTTAGTTCAATAGAATATCTTGTCCTGCTGAGAACTTCACTTCTCTACTTGTAGAGGAAGTGATTGATACCTCACCCTGGATGCTCTGTTTGACCTAAATATCATTTCTTCACTGCCAACAAGTTCATCTTTATTATTATAGCCATCCGACATATCCAATGGTTAGAACGATCTAGAGCAGGACGGTGATCACCTAACCTGTTTAGCAGAGCCTTTTCTGGATGGGTACGCGTTCTTATAACTTAATCAAGAGAGTAAATTGCCATATCATAATCCTGACCACACTAGCGAGAGAATTATGACTGATCCAGAAGATACTCAATGGTATATATACACGCTGTTCATACAAAAATCTCAACCCTGTACCAAATACGTAGGAATGCATCTGTGAGGCGCAGAGCCTCACAGCATCTGTAAATGAGGTATGTTGAATTTTAATAGTGAATTAACAACTTAAGTTAATCTAAATGTTTTTAGGATGTTAACAACAAACCCTCTTTCAATGACAAACGTTCTTACAACGAATTGAAAACATTCAGATGATGTTGCCAGGTACTTGTAACAGTGGAATTGAGGGGCACCAAGGTGACAGGAAATAGTTGTATTGATTGCGGTTGTATTGGCGATTCTGTAGTCGGTCCATTTCTTGGTCTCTTCTTCCGTGTACGTTTCACCCAGTTGAAGGATTTTTAGAACTTCTTTAGGGATTACGTAGGCGGGGTCAATCACTTCTTCGATATTTAATTATACTAGTAAACACTTAAGAGTAGTCTTCTATTGTTAAAAACCCTCCTTATTCTTAAGTCTTGCCTTCTCGGCAAAGGCGAAGCCGGCACTATTGCCTTATAACGCTATTAATCGGTATAGTCTTGGTTCCGGTACCGCTACTAGCTCTAGGGGTGGCAGGGATGGCGGATCGTTATCTCTAATACCTTTACTATCTAAATGATCGTCGTCGCCCGAGTCGTCTAGGTCGTCCGATAGTCTAAATCCGCCGAATCCCGTATAGGGTGATTTAAATGGCGGAAGTTGTAGGTAAAGTGGCTCGCTTTAAAGAATCGGTTGTTTAGGCTAAAACTCTCTAGATTCGTCGTCTGATACACCGTAAATATCTATATTTACGAGCGGATTTGCCTACTTTAAGGGCTTAGGGGTTAGTAAGGAATTTCCTTATATACTTTAAGGAATATACTAGGTATAATAGGGCTTGTTTCTATTATAGAGTCTATCTAAATCGGTTAATCGTTACTAAAGTTTTTAGGGACTACCGTAGATGCTTATTATACTATAGCTAATCTCTCCACTTCGGCTTTCGAGACATACTACCCCCTGCTATTCCGAGGTCGTTAGATAGCTTAATCGTTATTAGACTAGGATGAGATGTGTTGTTCTATCTTATAATCTAGCTGAGTAGCCGCTGCTCAGGATTAAAAGAGTCGATATTTCGAAGTTCTATAGTAACAGACGCGGTAAAGCGCTACTGTAATACCCTTCAGCGTGTGCTTCCGGGCTTAGAACCTGTTGCCAGGTACTTGTAACAGTGGAATTGAGGGGCACTAGGGTGATAGGAAATAGTTGTATTAATTGCGGTGGACTTCTAAGTCCCTAGGCTACTGAGGACTATTTAACTGCTAGCGTCTGCTAGCGCTGGGGCCAACTACCCCGCTTTACCCCCTCTCATGTGTAACCTTGATTTGTAATGACTATTAGTAAATGGAAACAAGCAGTCAGGTACCTGACATGACAACAGATGATCATTAGGGTAAAATACTTACTCACAGCCAGTTAGAAAGAGATTAAGTTGGTGACTCCTTTCTTAAGGTTCTCAATAGATTTTGTATAATTTACGCTATTACTTCCAAATGCGACAAGATTGATAAAAAGAAGATCTACTATCTATTCTCAATGATTCTCAACAAAAGACGCTGTGAAATATTATTATATAATTACCTATCATTCAAATGGTGAGTATGAATCAAAGCTCCCTCTTTAGTATAATTTCCCAGGTCTTATATCAAGGCAAAAGGAGACGATACTCTACCGTGTAAATCAAGTATGGTATAGTAATCTATGAGGTCAGAATTTGTTCAAATGGACCTCTCTGTCAACAATACAGAGGTAGTGTTACATTATCAGGAGAATCCCCCTCACTTAAAATATTGCTCACCTTATTCTTTGTATTGTGGCAGCCAAAACAATCTAGAGATGAGTTATAATTGGCAGCAGTTGTGATCCAAGCGATTGTTAAAGGTGTAACTGACATATAATATTATATAAACAGCCTTCCCCATGAAACCAATCCTTTTAGAGTGGCAGCTGGTGTCCTTACAGAAAAAGTGGTTAGGGGTTGTGAATATTCTTTTGAGGGAGTATAAATCTATTCTAGATTGTTTCTAGATTGTTTGAATAGGGTTTAAGGTAGCTAAAGTGACGGCTGGAGAGAAGGTTCGCCTGAAGAGTATTCTTCAAATGGCCTACTGCCACGTCAAATATTCTGTAGAAATGAATTATCAGAGGAAGCAAGCATTCATATTGTGGTATTTTGCTCAAGAGTTTTACAATACAGCACACCTCTAAGTTGCTACGTAACATTCTATACATTCAATTGATCCCTCATTGTAGTAAAACGAATCATGTAAGATGTCTGGTCCTTACTCTAAACACCCCTTTAAGAATACTACTGTATACCTGCCCCTCATTCTGGCAAAAAGAGAAGCGAGAAGCTCTGGGCTCAAACTGTGGCCCTTCTACGAAACAAAATCTTGGCCAAAGGATGTGGAAGTAAAATATGGTTCCATCCGAATTGTTCTGGTAACCTTGGATTCTCGAGCTTGAAATCATACAATTTAATGAATTCTGCAAGTATCATTTTGGATGTGACCGAGACGAAGAAACGACCAGTGCTACAGTAAAGTTAACAAACCAGCACGGTAAGCGAGACCCCAGCGCCGCAGGCAATGGATATTGACTTACCAAGCCCTTTTTGGCGCGCTCCAGAACAAGAAACTGTAACTCGACGTTGTAAATTGGGCATTTTCAACTTCAACTTGCGATGCCCCTGGAGCCGGAACGAAACGGAATGGGTCGAAAGAATACGGTGACGAATAATTCGCTTCTTCAAGATGCATCATTTGCTGTGGTGCACAGATCCAGTTGTCTTTGGGTACATGAGTGCCATCAGCGAACGTGAAGGGCTTGAGCACTTGACGAGCCAAAGTGACTAGATTTATATCAATTATGTATGAGCAAAAAGCGAGAAGATACGTGATAGTTTAAGAGGACTTACACGCAAGAAGTGGCTGCAGTCTTGCAGTTTCCTTGAGGAAGCTATCCATATAGACCATGGAGTTATACTTTTCTTCGGTTTCTGGCTCGTTATCTAAGCGCTCTATTTCTTCCCTAAGAGGCTCGAGATACTCTGGATATTGGCATAGCTTCATCAGTGCGAAGCTCAAAAGCTGGACATTTTTAGCATTCTGGAAGGAATTGTTTGACTTTGAAATCACCGTACCATAGGTGGTGCATTAGCACCGGCAAAATAAAATAACAAGGAGTGCTGAGCTAGACGCTGTATCATGGCGGGTGTTTTCTGTCGAGTAGAATCAAGCATCCACTGCAACATATCTAACTAACATACGAGATTAGCTGCAGGATATAGTCAAAAATAGAAAAGTTTTTTCCCTTGGACATACTGGTTTTTCCGCAAACTCGTCTTTTTCCGTCATTCTTTTTAGAAGTACGTCCATTACCCTGCCATAAACCAATGTTTTAGAACCATCCCACGCCATTATAAGTCTACCAAGAAGTCTATTTGAAATTGTCAGTATCCTACACTTTAACGCCAAATGTGGGAGTTGAGACTTACGGCCCAATGAGAGAAGGAGTCCATCGTAATATCTCCTGCGCAAATCGCGAGTTAAGGATGAATCTCGAGACATTCTTCAAAAACACTGGATCATCCGCTAGGGCATGATTAGCCGGAAATAATCTTGATATTTTGACGGAGGAAATGATTACCAAGTTCCTTTCCAACCATGAGAACATTTGTCAGGCGTTCGAATATCCGTTGCGAAATCATGAAAGGGTGTTTTCTAATCCATTCTGTGACTTTGTTAGCTTTGAATGCGTTACAGATGTCTATAGTTGAGCTTACCAGAATTTCCGTGACCTGTCGTTTGTAAGTCCTTTGCAAAGGCATGTTGAACCTCATTTTTGAACACTGGGATAACGGCATTAACATTCTTTTTGTACAACACTCTCAGGCTGTGAATTGGAATGGCATGTCTTGGGTCCTTCGGGTCGAACTTGAAGCCATGAAAGATAATATCCGTGGCAAGTTGCTATTGTTCAAAATATTTCAGCTTGCGATCTTTGAACGGATTTGTGTGACTGATTGAGATTACCTGTTCTACAATTGGATTGAAGGAGAGCTGGTCAACGGGCGCACGCTCGAGCTCGGCTAGTTGATCCCAATTTGTGATGAAGGTTTTGTATTTTCCAATGCCTGGTATTGTAAAGGGCTTGCCGCGAGCCTTACAAAATTAGTCCACTTCTAGTTGACATCAGAGTTGGGCTTGCCTCTAAATAGGCACTCTTGATATGCTCAGAGGAAGTGAGATGGTCGTAAAGACTTGTATACCACTGTCCAAAAAACCCAAATCCTCTGGTCCAAATGAAGGTGTTCTGGTATGAGTTAGGTTACTAGAGTCTTTGTAGTATCTAATTCTCAACTTACCGGCTTTCTTAGAAAGTAGATTCTCACCATATGGTGTAGCTGGAGGAACAAAAGAACACAAATAACAGCGAAGGTCCAGTAGCCATATGGAATGGATATGTTCATAGAGTTCAAGAAGTGAAAGACCTGAGGCATTTTTGAAGACTTTTGATGCTTGAGGTTTATGGACAAAATTCGAATCGTTGCCAGTAAGTCCTCACTGTCTTAGAAATACAAGATTGCTTCTAGCAGGCATATGAAAAGAATATTAAATTAAATTGGTTCTTCATGTAGAAATCTTTATACAATTGATGTGCTTCTACTTGGATAAGCAACAGTCTGATAAGGCGTATCAGGCAGCATAGCCTCGATTCCTTCCTATCAACTGGCAACCAACAAGATCAATTGAAATATTACATGTTTCATTGCCTTTACCCGTGAATCTTTCCTATCGAGAGCGGTCTATCTGCCTTGAGCTTAGATCAGGTTGCTATCTATTTTTGAGCGAATTTGCAAAGAGGCTCTTCATTCTCAGTAAGCACAAGGTGAGTAAGCATAGGGTGTCATATGAATTTGCAAAGAGGCTCTTCATTTTCAGTAAGCACAAGGTGAGTAAGCATAGGGTGTCATATCAGTTTCAAAGAACTTTGGCCTGGCTAGGGATATCCAATAGAATCTATCCGAAGATCATGTGAAGCCTCATAGAGAAAATGCATGGTCTTTTCGGTGAATGGTAAGATCCCACTTGCATATTGCTGCCCTAAGCATACATTATTAGTTCCGCCTGAACTGCAGATCTTTGCGAATCTGCAATGAAGATTGGAGAGAGATCGGCAAAATCAAGCCATGAGCCCGAAAACATGCATGAACCTACACCTCGTTTTCTGGATGCAACACCATGGGGTTGCAGACAGCCTCAGCTGATGCACATTCTACAGAATCTTGATTGATTTGAGGGAGTTCTGCAAACCCATCCCGCACGTTATGATACTCAATGGTTTTGTCACCAAGACAAGTTGCCAGAAATTCGAAAAACATCACACGGTGCTTAAGGTACTAATACGTGTATTTTTATTGTCATAGATAAGAGTAACGTGACGACTCTAATTTTCAATTCCGTAATCAGTCAACATGCTAATTTACAGACAAGGAACCAGTCCTTTTTAAGACCAGACCGATTGCCTCAAAACAAGAACTCATTCTTTTTACTTCTTTTGGAGTGTAAGCAAAATATCCTCCCCCTTCATAGGAGGCAAAACGCCCAGAGCAAGCATGGCAGTATCAAGTTTGGGGAAACCTTGGGCAGCTGAGCCATTTCCACCACCAGCCAAATCCACCTTAAAGCGTGTTAGTACTAACGCAACACAGAGAAGAATCTCCTTCATTGCGAGCCAACGACCAGGACAATGGGTTATTCCTCCACCAAATGGCCGAAAGCTGCCACTCTTGGTAAGATCCTTATCTTTAAGAAAGCGTTCTGGGTCGAAACTTTCAGGAGAGGAGCCGAATACGGTAGAGTTGAAATGTAGTTGGCGAGTTGGCGCGAAAGCTTTGGCGCCCTTTCGCAAAGTTACTTTGCCTATTTTGGTGTCTGATATTACATCACGAACAGTGACGGAGGAAGTAGTGACTCGAAGAACCTCCTGATAAACGGCCATCAGACGAGGACATTCCTCAAGACGTCTATCAAGACCTTCCATGCCTGCTGCTACTGCAGGCTCAACCTCTGCACATATTGTGGCATGCAGCTTTGGATCGAACAGAATGTAGGATAGAACCCAGAACAAATGTTTATAAGCATTTCCATTGATACTAAAGTCGAAGGGTTAGTAAACTCTTCGTTTACGTGTGAGCAATCGGTGACTTACGTCCAGAATGGCCCAAAAAAGAAAGAGGCGATATCTTCCTCGCTTATTCCCGCGCATCTAAATTCATCCTCAAGAACATGAACTAACCAACATGCATCTTGTCGAGTGTGACTAGGGAGTTTGATATAACGTAACATTGTCGACCGAATCTCATCTTTTGCAGCATATACATCTGGAGCTATGAGTCTTGGAAGTTCATAATTCATCTGCCAGCTGTTGTCATCAAACTTTCGAAATATTTCACTCATCCTTGGTTCCACCTCATAGAGTACATTCCCAAAAAACGCTGTAGATACAGGCTCTACTAACATAGCGTGGCAAAACTCTAAAAGTGAGATAGTCTTCGAGTCGTCAGTAGTTGAGACTACTGTTTTAGACGATAGGCTGTCCCATTGGATACAATCACTAATTTTCGCTTGGATCGAATCAAAGAGTGGCTGGAGATGTCCACCGCTCTGAAGTTGTTGTTTGAAAAAGTCTTCGCCAGCGTGCGCGAGAACCTTCTTCTGGCGTTTGGCTTGCTTGGTAAACATTATCTCTACTGCTTCTGGAGTGACACCTGCTTTGTTAAAGAAATCCTTCATGAATCCATCAAAGGTAAGTGTTGAAGTGCTCTTGTACATAGTTGGTAGGTCGTCAGGATTTGTGATGACGTAAATTAGTTGACCCATGATTGTTATAGCGAACGGCTCCCGAGTGTTGCCAAAGTACGCTCTACAGATATGTTACAATATGATACAGGTGTGCTTCCGATCAAACATACCTGGCCTTGCTGAACAAGCCTTGACTATCTTTCATAAACTTTGGAGCTTGTCCTGTGATACTAGTTACTCGAATGTTCTGTTTTCTTTTCATGGCATATAATTACCAAGTACTGCAGTGGCGATTAGCATATCAAAAACAAATCTATGGAAGATATGACATACCCGGGATCCAATACGGGTATTCTTTTGGGTCTTCTGGATTGAGTGCTGGTTTCAAGGTGAACTTCCAGACTCTCCATGTTGCCCACGTGATTACAAGAAGGAGGAGTGCATATGGTGGAGAGAAGGCGTTTGCTTTGGAGTCGTTCCCCTTGCCATTGAAGAACGACCTGAGAAATTGTGCACTTGATTCCAAAAACATGTTGATGTGAATTTGGGTTGCTGGTACAAAAGACCTCAAAAAGGAGAAGGCTGTGTGTGTATGAAAGGTTGTTGGCTGACAGCCAAGACAACCAACAGCCAAGACGTTACACGGGGGCTCGCTTAGTGAGCAAATGTTGGCTGAATACCTAAATACCTGCATATATATTAAGCGGCAATGAAACCCCCCGAAAACGCCACGGTGACTAAATAGGAAGGTGGAACAATGGGCTGCTACAATGTTGGTGGAGTGCGGATTCTGGTCGAGCGAGTCGCTTGGGTTGCATGCTGTTTTTCTGTTCCTTATGATTTATCAGTCTTCAGTATCAGTGGTCCTAATAATGTCTATCAATAGGAAGATTCGATAAGGTAGATTCATAAATAAGGCAATAGTGATCCTGATATCTTCACAGCAATCTCTCAACTTCTTCATCCCAACTACAAAGATGCATCCACTATTTCAATTGTCGTTGATACCTGACAATTCTCGGAACTTCTTTAGTTTGGCTGTTCTTGTTACTATACTTGTATTCTTTCGCTTAAAGATCAAAGCTACGCTCCTTGCCATACACCTCGGGCTTGAAGTCATCAATTACAACGTAACGAGTAAGCCTCTTGATTGGACGAATCGGCTTTTGTTAATATTGATAGGCACAATGAGGCACTGAAAGACTTGGAAAGTCACTCTGATTCGAGCATATGGTAGGACAGCACATCATTAGAGGATAGAAGTTCGTTCTTATTCGGAGTAGGTCACTAAGAGAATTCGTGGGAAGGTATGGGACAAGATGGATACTCTGCGGGGACTTCAGGAAAAACCACATGAAAGAGTATGCGAACGAAATTTACGTGTTTGGTGCGGCTCTTGCAAAACCTGGAATATTATTATTGGCCGAATATTGAGCACACTGTATGATGTATCACAATATAATACGCCTTTCCCCTCTGATGAGAAAACATCCAACGAGAACTTCGGCACAGGTGCAGTGCCAATAAATAAGCTTAAGCTTACTATAAGCTCCATCGGATAAATGCTGCATGCAAACAGGGTTGCAGTTTTTTGCTGATATACCGTATTACCGGTAACTCGATAGGATGGTCCAAAGTGGTAGTGGGGGAGTGGTGGAATCGGATGTGCCGTGGTGTAGCAAGTGGCAGATTTTGGCCGCGACTTACGCTGAGCCTCTATAAAACCCTTTTTAGACGTACTACGAGTTCTGGCGTACTCTAAAAGAGGTAGAAAAAGGCAGATCTAGGGGGTTTTGGTGTGGCCAAGGCTAAAACACCCCCACTACCCCTTTGGGCCATCCTATCGAGTTACCGGTACTCAAATTCACGACACACTCACATTCCTACGAGCCGTGTGCGAGCCGTGTGCGAGCCGTGTGCGAGCCGTGTGCGAGCCGTGTGCGAGCCGTCATTAACAGATAAATGAAGCCGGCGCTTTAAGGCATCCCGTGGCCACCAAAGATTACTGTGAGTAAACCTGGCAGCTCGATTTCTTAACTCGCTCTTACTCAATTCTCTAACTCTATGTCTTCAAACTTTGATCCGTGGGAAATTCCCCTATTTCCGCCTCCGGCTGGCGTAAAGTCGAATTTTGTGGATCCTCCCTCGAGAGCGGTGCTAGTGATTGTCATTTGCTCAATTATACTCGGTTTGATGTGGGCGATATTCCTGTTGAGAATTTACAGCAAGGGATTTCTCAGTCGAACACTAGGCTGGGATGATTGTACGTTATCCACAAACCCTAAGTAAAACATTTACTGTGCTCATTAAGATGCAGTTATTGCGGCTATTGCGGCGGTTCGTACATTTATTCGCGCTCAAATACTGTTTTGCATTCTCACAAAGTTTTTCTTGCTCAGATTGGCACAAGTGTTTATACAGGCAACACTATTTGGGGTAAAATCCTCTTCCTCTTCCATTTTCTCTGAAGATTACAAAGTCTCACAGTTGCTAGAAATGAAATATCTGGGACCACACGGCTGGAATATCAGAGCCCTTTCAATTCCAGATAGCTTCGGCTCGGTAAGAATTTACCACTCAACCTTCCGCTGATGAACTAACGTGATCGGTCCAAGCGTTCTGTAATTATCAGTGAAGTGTTATATGGAATTGTAATGTGGTTCTGTAAGCTTTCCATCTTCATGCTCTACTTGAGGGTATTCGGTACTTTCCACATCAATCGAGGTTTCGTCTACATGGTCTACGCGGGCATTGCTCTCACATTCATGGTTTATGCTGCAACTTCAGTGGTATTCGCAGTTGTTTGCACACCTCGGGGCAATCAAACATGGCTTGAGGGTATCACAACCGAAAGGTGTATTACGGGTTCCTTTGCCCCTGGCTATATCCAAGGCTCGTTTGGAGTTTTCTTCGACGTTTACTTGTTTATTTTGCCCATTTGGCCGGTGTGGAAATTGAAGATGACAAGGAAAAAGAAGATCGCTGTCTCGGCCATTTTCGCCACCGGTTTATTGTAAGTTCAAGTAACCCTCATGGACAGGATTCTCCAGCCAGGGCTCACACCGCAAAGCGCTATTGCCGCTAGTATAATAGGTCTCTACTACCGCGTATTGATTAACCAACCAGGCGTTGACACAGCTTGGGAAAACCCAATTACTCAAACATTGTCGTAAGCAGTCTCCCTGAAGAGCCAGTTCAATTTTGCGCCCGAGAAAGTTGCTAATTGTTCCATTCAGTAACGTCGAAATGACCGTAACCGTCATGTGTGGTTCAATGCCTTACCTCCCCTCCTTACTGCGACGCATGAAAGCCGGTAGAACGAAGCTCATAGCATCCATTCAACAAATCTTTTCCCGGTCCAATTACTATCTTTTCAACCGCTCCCGCACATCTTCCAATAGACAGGGCGGCCATTTTACTTCGGATCAGCAATTTGATGACTCGCTGGAGTTGCAAGGAAACCCGCGTGTGGATACAAAAGTCCTGGGAACTATCCAAGGGTACGCGAATTGTCATTTGCAATCTCTTCTTATTTTTTGACTTCTCGCTAAAGCCATCTATCTAGCAACGGGAAATTTCTGAGAACAGCGGACTACCAAAATAAGAATGCCGACCCGACGTTTTCCAGAGATCTACTACGAAGTGAGTCGTCAAGGACCGAAGAGACTTTCGCAACGTCCGGAAGAAACTCTTCTAACGACCGACCTAAGAATTCTCGCC
Organism: Hymenoscyphus linearis; assembly: GCA_900536425.1. Classification (NCBI taxonomy): domain Eukaryota; kingdom Fungi; phylum Ascomycota; class Leotiomycetes; order Helotiales; family Helotiaceae; genus Hymenoscyphus; species Hymenoscyphus linearis. The sequence goes on along the minus strand of UNPR01000036.1, from coordinate 48,482 downwards.
GTATTGAAGCAGTTTGAGGGTCTGGAATCCTATGTTACTAAAGGCGATCTTATATAGTTTTAATACTCCTGGGACGTAATGTTTAGAAGTTACGTTCGAACTTATTAGTCACAATAACAATATATAACCGGTCCTCGTATCCAATTTTCGCCATGTGAATTAAGCCAAAGCTCTAGTTAATCGTAATCGATACGAAGACTCAACACCTGTACGCGGTACATCCTACGAACCTTTAGCTAGGGCTTTCGAGCCCTAGTCAAGATTAAGTCATTACTAAAGACAAGCGTACAATTAACTACGTACGATTCGATTATCGCGATCTAACCTACTTTAGCCACGACTACCTTTCCTTACTTTCTACTACTAACGTAACTGACTTCTCCTAAATCTATCGATTTCTAGCCCCCTTTACAAAATACAAGCCCTTACCGAGCTAGGCTTCTACACAAGATATATTCGCAAATATAGATACCCTTAACGACACGACACTGGAATAGAGGATGAAGGGCAAAGAGACACTATATGTAGAAAAGGTATAGGGACACTTTATAAAGGTAGAGGGGTGACTAGTTTAGATTTCTCGAGGGTTTTCGAATTGTCCTTTTATACGTACGTCGAACCGAGAATTATAGATACTTTAGGGCTGTCTAGGCATCGGAACCCTAGGTCTACGAGTACTCAACGATCGTCACTTGGAATACGATTCTAAGGATTCCAAGTTTCTATTCCAAGGTGGAATATTCTAAAGGCTCTTTAATTTAGAATAGAATATTCTAAGGCGTGAGGCTTAGAATTTGGAATTCTAATTAGAATCTATATATAGAGTGACTAATAAGAGGGCTCTATTTGTACGGAAGTGATTTATACCGAAGTAACTAGTAAACTAATTATTTCCTACACCTAATTAATTATCGTCATCTCCTATAAAGTTATCTCCTACGAATGACTCTAAAGTTATACTAAAGTAACTAGTAAATTGATTGTTTCCTAAACCTAATTAATTATCGTCATCTTCTATAAATAAATCTAAAGCCTCTCCTTATCTAATTCACCTAATATATCCTTAGAAACAATACCTATTACAATAATACCATACTCACTTATTTATACTTGTCTTAGTAGTACTAGTTGTAATTTTAGCTACTATACTATAGGGGAAAAACCACGTGACCTACGGGTAAATCTACAAACCTATAGCTAGAATCACTTAGACCCTTGACTTTAATAGTCATTCACTTGTTTGTATAGGGGAATTAGGTAGCCTGTTATATGACCTACAAACAGAGGCTTCCTATTAGTCGAGCGGACCGGAACGACTATTTTCTAGGTTATATGACAAATTCTAATTAGAATTCTAAATTCCAAGCTAGGATTTTAGAATATTCCAAGGCCTCTTCAATTTAGAATAAAATCCTTCTAGAGGGGGGTCCTGGAATGGAATAGAATCCCAGATGTCGAACCTTACGAGTACTCCTACAACATTATCTTAAATCTTTCAGCCTATTACCCAACCTTAACTATAATACCTTAGTATTATAATTAAGGTAGGTCATACCTTAAGTAGTTTCATGTCACGAATCACGTATTCACGTGATACTTGTCATAATAAGAGGCGCAACCCTCGACAGACACATCCAGGTTTCTTATAGTAAAAAAGGGATCGCTTAGGGTAGTTAAGCGACCCAAGGATTTTCATTGGTTAGGAAATCACGTGACATGGATCATGAAGATCAGTAGGATCAGTAGCTGATCCAACTGATCCAACTGATCCAATGAGGACGAAGGTTCTATATAAGACTGGCACGTCTGCCATTAGATAGGAGCTTCGTGCTCAACTTAGTTATCAATCTTATCATATTTGTTTGACATCTTTGATACAAGTAACGAGTTCACTTCCAAGTGAACAACCCGATAGTCTTCTTCTTATCATAGCATACCAACCAGCGAACACCCAGCCAAGTTTAGTTAGCCAGTTTGAGTATTCGTTACATTTCACAGATAAGAAATACTTTCTGGTTATAGTTAGTACTCGAGGGGGTCTTTTGCCTACCTACATTTTTAGCACTTAAGAGTTTTTAGCACTTAAGAGAATATTACGAGTACATACTATATATAATTTCCCTAGCTTAGCACGCACCACGCCCTTATACCCCTCGGGAGGTCTTGGAGATAAGTAGGCCAGCTACTTAAATTTGTACGGCGTAAAAATACTACTACTACTACTAGTAGTAGTAGTAGTAGTTAATCGCAATACCATTTCTCCTCTCTCCAGCTGTCCCGATGTGAATTTTAGGTTTGTCCTACTCCGGATAGATATTCTTATTTCTACGTGTTAAGTTGTACGAAGTCGTACAAATACTAGGGTCCTTTGAGCTATTCAGGTTTTGCTTTGCTTCTAGAAGAAAATACCTATGTAAAGAAGGATGAAATCCGCAGAATTATCGATGAGGTGCGAAGTCGTTGTTGTCATTATAAGTTATCTAGGATGTATATACGTACGTTAAATCTCTATCTATATTCCCTAATATATATAACCCATCCATCCCCATCTACTAAACCCAATCCAATCCAATCCAATCCATACAACCCCAAGGTCCCACGAAAAAACAATCCCAAAACACCAGACAACTCCGAACTCCACAGCGCCATTTACTTATCTCTCCTTGTTGACAAGCACGAAAACCCAACATCTCACTTCTCCTCCTCACCAACAACAACAACACTCTTCCCACTCTCCCCACTCTCCTGATCCACAACCTTGACATCCCCATTAAACTTGTGCTTCGTGTTCAGTTCCTGATTAAGGGTATACCCCTTCGTAAACAAACTAGTAACCAATCCCACCGCTGCCAAAGCCGTCATGAGAACCCAGATACTCCCCAGGGCATCCGAGTACGCCTGTATGAGATCCGTTTTCATCTGTCCAGTCGGCATGCTTTTGATAACCGTCACAAGAGCCGCAGCATCTTTCGAGTATTCCGAGGCCAAAGCAGCTAAATCAGGGTAAGAAAGGAGTTTAGATTTGATTTGATTCTGGAACGCGACACCGGATATCGCCACGCCGATGGATTGTCCGAAGACGCGGGAGAAGGAGTAGAATGCTGCGGCGTGACCGGCGTCTCGTGGGCGACCGGCGGCTTGGACACCGAGTCCCATGGCTGGGAAGAGCATTCCGGTTCCGATACTTACGACGATGTTTAGGAAGAGCCAGTGTGGGATGCTACTCTGAGGAGTGAGGAGAAGAAGGAGACCGGAGCCGAGGGTGGTGAGGAGCCAACCAACCCATATAGCCCAGCGATAACGACCCGAGATCGCACATGCGACACCGACTACTACCGCCATGGGTGCCACGAAGCCGGATTCAGGAAGCATGGCGACTCCGGCGATAATGGGGGTGTAGCCTTTTACTGCTTCGTAGTATAATGGTAGGAAGTAGAGGAGCGACCAGAGGATTATACCGTGGAGGATGGTGCCGAGGTAGGTTATGAGCATAGATCTGTTGTTGAAAATTGTTCCGCGGATGATGGGCTCGATGAAATCGCCCTCACGAGGGATGCCGTCTGCGTCGAAGGCTTTCTTTGAGAGGGCGCGTTCCCAGAGGGCGAAACCTACCATGGAAGCGACGCCGAAAAGGAGAGGAAAGAGGACACGCCAGGAGTCCCACGGGTACATTACACCACCTGCGATGCTGATTAGAACAATTTCACATACGTAATTTGGGAGAGATGGACTTACCCCATGTAACAGGAATCAAGAACGAAACAGTGCTGCCAATGAAGATAAAACTTCCGATCCAATCAAACTGCTTGAGCTTGGTTGCAATAGTGCCAGGCAGTTTATCGAGCTTCATGAAGAAAATAATGGTGAGAACCCCAAGCCCAATGATGGGTAGGTTGATCCAAAAGATCCATCGCCAACTGACGTTTTGAGCAAATGCGCCACCCATCAATGGACCTGTGACGGACCCTAATGCCCATACAGCACCGAGATATCCGAACCAAGCTGGAGAATGTTAGTGTAGAATCAACAGCGGTTGAGAGTACTGCTTACCTCCTCGGACATTCAAAGGGACGAGATCTGTAAGGAGAATTTCACCAAGTGTTAGAATGCCACCACCACCAATGCCTTGGATTGAGCGTCCGACAAGCCTACAGATAAATCAGTGGATTGTATAAATAGCGAGTTCCTGAACGTACATATAAGTAAAATCCTTAGCCACAGCAGCAACAATTGACCCAACCGCAAACAAGAACGAGGAAACAAGAATGATCTGTTCAGATTAACATTACATCCCTCACAAAATATCCTGAAGAGCAAAACATACTTCTTTCCGGCCAAATACATGAGATAATCCAGCAATGACCGGTTGGAAAACAGCACTAGTCAAAAGAAAACTTGTTCCGGACCAGAATGCTTCAATGGCGGTACCATGTAACTTCTCCGCAATCATTGGTAGGGCGATACTTAACGATGTTGCGTCGAGTGCTGCTGCTAGTGTAATGATACATATTGACATGAATGCCAACTTGAAATTTCGGGAAGGATTAAATTTGCCTGAATCTGGATTTTCGAGAGGAGGAAGAGGGTTATCTGTTGGAGAACCAATTTGTCGATCGGGTGCGTTGGCGAGAACGCTCGAGCTGATGGAGGGAGATGTCGAATATTCGACTGGTTTGGTGGTTTCTGAGGCCATATTTCCTGTTGGCCAGGATTGAACCTGATTTGAGATCCAATCAATCTATATATTATTCTTTCTGTGTGTGGAGACACAATATTGCTGTAGAAATGTAGAACAAGTAAACGAAGAGCTTGGTGTTGACAGCTCTGGCACCAAGAAGAGATGACGAATAGATCCCGTAACAAATGAATAGCTGGAACGAGGGAGAAAGAGTAGTGCGTGTGTGCAACGTCAACACTATATACAGCCTTATCCAGCCCACGTAGCAGTTGGAGGCGTCATTTAAAAACGGCACGTCAACGTCTCAGCACTAAAAGGAGGAAAATTGTACCGATTCCATCGTGTGGTTGGTTATTAACAATTCCATTGCTAGGCTCTGGCCCACTAAGACCTTTCATCTTCAGCCTCCAACTGTCCACGGATTCCGCGGGCGCCAGAAATGATTCAACGCGCCCATAATTTTCAACCAAAGGAATGCCCCTCGTGATCGCGATTCGCGGTATGACTTTGGCCCGAGGAGGCAACCGTTCTTTTTTTGTTTGAAAATCATCGTTTTCGCTTGTGGGAAGCGGGAGAGGGGGAGAAAAGGTCCACATTGGTAAAGCTTGGCGAAGGGACTAATACAAGAGAGGCCACATCCCGAAGAATGCAAGTCGGGGCTCAATTCCTCCGCTCCGACAATCGGCGCTGGTCCATTGTGCCAGCGTATGCGAGGAATACCTACGCGTATCGGACGTCCAATATGCGTATTAGACGTGCGTTTTGCGAGCGTATCTGAGCGAGTTTAATCAAATGGATGTAGACTACCTAGCCTGAGCCCTCGCATTCTAATCTACCCCCTGAAACAGATATAAGTAAAGGGGGGACAAAATTGACATAAAGTCAAGGGATGTCTGGTACATGCAGGTACTCTGTGCGCGTATATGGCGGCTGTAGGACCATCTTCTTAGTGCCTAAGAGCCTAGGGGTCAGGGTGGTGCATTCATGTGCATTGTGGGTGTGATTGGTTCCTGGGTCAGCAATCTGGGAGATAGAAATCATAGGATAGGGTTGTGTTGGAAGCAGTGAGATTCGATTCCCGTCCCGTACATTAGGTCGTGACCTAGGCACTATACGCGAGGCTGTTGATCTTTCCTATCAAGGGGCAGATTTTCGATGAGGAGAGTAAGCTACCGAAATGTCAATAGAATCCTGACCTGAGGGATAATAAGGAATTGAGTCCCTTCCTGATGTTGCCTATCTATTACTTCGCTAGTTCAATTCCTAACTTTTTATACCGATTTTACCTCTTATTAGAAAACGCACTCGGGTGGCTAAGCGGGCCAAGGGGTTATGGGGGTATCGGGGGTAAAAAAGAGCGCGTGGTAGAGGGTGTGGTAGTGGCCGCAAGGGTACTAAAATAGTGGGCCTAAAGTAGCGAGGAATAGCCTCATTTTGCCTTACCTATTTTGTACTATATACGCGAATTTTTATACGTATACACAATCGATTTTGCGCATATATACGTATAATTAATTAAACAATCAAAAAGCTGTCTAACGCGGCGAGACCGCTTATTTCTCCCCGACTCAAAAGCGGCAGTACATCCCGAACCGAGGTGTTGTTGGTTTGTTTGCTGCGAGCAATATTTCTAAAGTTCACTAGGAACATTGCTGGTTCACTTGAAGGGTTTAGAGAAAGGAGAGAATTTTGATGGCTTATTTATATATATTGGAAAGTTAGAAGATAGGTAAATACGTACCTTCTCTCAAAAGCTCCTCAGTGCTGCTTTCGCTAAAGTCAACCAATCATGACACCAAGGCTGGCTAAAAATAACCATCCATCAACAAGGCTGCAAGGCTACGACTGAACCTCACTCTGGCATCAACACCAAATAAAGTCCGCATCTAGATTCCGTGGCCCTCCGAAAAAAGACCCGGTACCAGATCCGCGAATCTGGTATACGTCCTCTTGCATAGGCAGAGGCCACCATGGTCCTCCTCAAGATTCCCGCCTCCCTAGAAGACCTCGCCATTCCAGCAGTCTGTACCCTCATCTTCTTCCTCTCCTACACCTCCCAGTAAGCTAGCTTACACACCTCCCCTCTACCTACCTAACGTTCTTTGTGATAGAATTCTATTCCATTACCTCGAACCCGGTCCATTGTCATGGGAGGAGACTTTGTGGTTTAATGGGTTCGTGTTGTGTATATGGTGGACATATGATCGAGCTTGTACTGTTGATCCGGCACCGAGGGGATGGGTGAATCGAGTTGTTTTGGAGCAGGAGAGCGAGAGTCACAATGTTGGGGTTGAGGGCAAGAATGGGAGTGAGAATAGTTCTTCTGAAGAAAGGGAAGAGGAGGAGGAAGAGGAAGTGAAAGTACCCAAAGGCATGCGCTGGTGCAAGAAATGCAAAGCCATAAAACCGCCACGAGCCCACCATTGCAAGAAATGCTCAAGGTATTTCTCCTTGCTCTCTGTCCCCCAAACTTCACTAACTTCATGCCCTTAGATGCGTTCCAAAAATGGACCACCATTGCCCCTGGACATATAACTGCGTCTCCAGCACCACATTCCCCCATTTTCTCCGCTTCGTCTTCTACGCACTCCTGTCAATATGCATCCTCGAACGCCATCTATGGGTGCGCCTGGTCATCATCTGGGACCAACGATCCCTCCCCTCCTACCTAGGACCCTCATTCCTCGCTCTCTCTCACCTCCTCGTTCTTTCGGTATTCAATACTATGATACTAATAGCTCTCCTCCTCCTATTCATCCACGCAACTCACAGCCTCTGCACAAATACCACGCAAATCGAAGGCTGGGAAGTCGACCGCCATGCAGCGCTCGTCACACGCTCGAAAAGGAACGGGGGGTGGGTAACCACAAATAGCGGTGTTAAAGTGCGGATTGTGCAACAGGAGTTTCCTTATGACCTCGAGGTTTGGAAAAATCTCGTGCAAGGGATGGGAAGCTCTAATCCTATATTTTGGTTTATGCCGTTTGGACCGACGCCTAGTATTACCGCGGATATGTGGGAGGTTAATGGTTTCGAGGATGAGGACACGATGTGGCCTCCTGTGGATCCGGATAAAATGACCTCCACTTCGAGGAGAGATGCACATGGAAGAGGATTCTTGGAGATGGATACTAGAGAAGAGGAAAAGGAGGCTTTTATGAGGAGACAGGAGGAGGATTGGAAAGCCAGGAAGGGCGTTTATACATTTGAAGGAGCGGAATATAGGTCAACGTCGAATATGTTTGCTGATGAAGAGGACGATAATGATGATTCTGGGAGCAGAGATGAAAGAGATATGAAAGAGGGATGGACGAACTCTGAAGGGGAACGATTACGGGATTTCGGCGTGGATGAAGAGGCGGAGGATGAGGATGATATTCCGCTTGGAGAGTTGTTGAGACGGAGGAAAGCTAGAGCTTATGAATCTTAGAGATTGTCTTTAGCGGACTTTGGATAGAAAAAAGAGCGTGGTCCTTGTCCATTGTAAGAAGAGAGAACATCAAAAGTATATCTGTGGAACTCTACGGTCTTGAGAGCACCAGCTGCTTCAAGACTGCTAAGTTGAACTTTCAAGTCTGAAGACGGCTCGTAAAATAGACCTACAGTATAGACATAGATATCTATTTCAAAGCAGTTATTGCTGTCAACATAACCAGAGGTGCGGGGGGAAGGGGAGGGGGCCAAACAATTGAGTATAGCTTGAAGCGAAAAGGGGGGGGTGTACGGCCACGAATTCGACATTCTCAAGCGAGTACTCGGTAGCGACAAGAAGACCATCTTTTTCCAACCAATTAAAATTGTCTATACATTCAAAACGAAATATCAAAGCTCTCAACCAATCAAGAGTCAACCCGCTTTTTCTATGGGGATTTGCATTGCATACCCGCTTTCCCCTCAGCTGAACAAGGGTACCAGTGACGGAACCCCGCAATTACGTGGTGAGCTGTGACAACGTGAGACACCTTTGGTAGAAGAAGCAAATAACAGGTTAGAGAATTGGAGACTTGAGAGGATATTCACCGTTTTAAGAATAGATTCACTTTTCAAGACTCACTTTATAATCACTTGAGTTAAAAGAAACAAAGGTGGGTGAAGCTTTCTATTTATCCTTCCTGTATGGAGCTACAAGCTACCCCTCCAAAGCTGGAGTGGAGGGGTAAAGTGAGCTCCAACAACAAAACATACAACACATCAACAGAACCCCGCTAACTAACACATCACCACACACCAGCTATCTCCTTCCCCCTTTTCCTCATACCATCATTCTCCAAACCACCAAACTAAACCAAACCAAAAACTACCAAACCTCCCCTCAACCTCAAGTAACTAAAAATGTCCGGACAAGGAGAAGCAAAAGAATACTACTCATCCGCCAGCATGGAAACCACCACCACAGCTACCAACCCCAAGAAAGTCGAGGTCGACGATGACTCCGACGATGAAACCATGGGATCTGCACCCCGACATGCTGAGCAAAATGCTGCTGGAAGTGGAACTATCGATATGTTCGCTAGTATCATCTCATCACTCAAGGGAAACAGAGAGGAAATCAAGGGAAAGCCTATTGATGAACAACGTTTGTCCCCTTTTCCCTTTCCCTTTCCCTTCCCCATACCCCTCTAACCCCTTTCCCATACCCCCTTTCCCATACCACAATAATAACCTAACAAACCCCCCCCAGAGGCCGTAAAATCCCACCAACAATTCTTCTCCTCTTCCAGCACCTCAACAGAGGGTACAGCAGCAGACGCCTCATCAATGGGTTCCGCCGCCGCAATGCAAGCTTTGAAAATGTTCACCGAATACACGAGTGGAAGTAGTGGTGCTGCAGCGGGAGGACAAAAACAATCCCAGAATGCGTTCGTGGGTATGGCTATGGCGCAGGCGAGTAAGCTTTTTGATAACCAGGCTGCGGCGGGGAAGGTAGGTGAGGGGGAGAAGAAGGAGAGTGCTGTTATGCAGGCTGGTGAGATGGCGTTGAAGATTTATCTTCAGGCTGGTGGAAAGAGTGGTGGGGGGAGTGGGGGGTTGATGGGGCTTGCTGGGAAGTTTTTGTAGGGGGAGTAAGGAAAGGAAAGGAGGAATTTTTCATTGCGGAAATGGGAAAGTCGATGGCTTGATAGGGATATTGAAAACGAGGGATGTTGTTCTGCTGGCAGGATACAATGAAATACGAAGTGGAAAATATGAAAATGATCATGACTTTTGGTGCTTTTGATGGGTTTTGAGCTTTTGATTATGAAAGTGAGTGGAATGAAGCTGTTGTATTGAAATATGTGATCATGTATAGATGATAAATGGCAAGAGAGATGTTCTTGACCTTAACTCAGAGCATAGGAGTTCTCAGTCATTGGTTCACTAGATATAGCGTGAGTTATCTAGATCTAAAGAGGTCAATTTTGAGTAGATGGTTGTTCAAGTATAGCTCTCCCCCTATAGTAGTAAGTAATATCTAACGTCTACATCTCAAATCCCTTCTCAATTTTTCCAAGAAAAGGATGTGAGAACATCTCACATTGATTAGTTCTACTAGTAATGAAGTACCCCGTATCATCCGAACCCCCCAAACTGTTCCTCACCGCACCTGTGGGGGTATCTGTGATTCACAAAATATAGGGCTTCTTAGCGGTTCCACTGGAGATGCTAAGTTCTGAGATTATCTTGTGATGTTGGATGTAGTAAAGTGGTGAGTAATATATATGTTGGGAATGGGTTATCTGAGGGCATGTTGGGGTAGATGGTGTGTATGGGATGCTAAGAGGGTGTGCTTTGAATTTGCTGTTTGAAGTAGGTATTTGAAGCGAGGTTTCGTGTTACCCGAAGGTGCCAGTTATGAGTCTATACTAAGATGAAGCGAAGGATTTGGGGATTTGGGTTGTAAGGTATTGAAGACGATATATAGAGAAAGTGAAATTCGCTATTCACACCATTTCCTCCTTTTTTCGGGATTTGGAAAACGTGGGATAATATCATTAAGTGAAGAGTGAATGAAAGATTGATTCTCTCCTTTCATCTGCTAGAGTTTGCTTAGTAGGAACCCTTTTTAACCAGTCAGAGACCAACAATTTCTCGCCTAGGCTTCTTCTATATGTTTTTACTCACGTAGAACCGTTCCAAGGTTGAGTTGGGAAACTTAAACAGTTAGGGATATATTCTCAAAGCCTCTAAATTAGCGAATCTTGCTTCCCGTAAACATAACACTTTACCGTTCTTCTACGAGCACTTATTAAGTTTTGAGGTTAACACTACTCCGCTCATACTCAAGTAGTCTATTACTGCTGAGCCAATGAAGTCTTGTCATGCTATTGCTCTTCGATGGTTTGGCAAAATAAAGTGGAACTTCGATGGTGTCATTATACATAAGAAGTACCAAGCTACTTCCAAGCTTATGATTACAAAATATTCATTTTTATTGCACTTGGCCATATGTGATCTTATGCCTCTACTGGTACAGCAACGTAGTGAGATCGTAAGACCTAGAATTACAGGTACCGTACAACCATGGACGCAAATAAAGAAGCCAGGTGTCTGTTTCGGGACGAGGTGGCGCAGCGAATGGACGATAGACACATCACTTACATATCTTGAAATGCATTGAAGTTGAGAGAATAGTGATAGTGTTTACTTTTCAATAGTTAGGCATTCTGGGTGATGTAATATGGGTAGTCATCGAAAGAGGACGGATCGCTCGGCTCGCCTCTCCCTTATCAATTTCTGATATAATTCTACCTTCACAGGGCGTGGACAGCGTCTGTTGATCCCATGGTCATTCTGTATTACCGCTTTGGTCTGCCTTTCAGCGAAGCGAGCGAATCGGAGACTTGAATTTGGTCAATATTGACTTTGATCATATATGATCTACGTGACCCTGTTCAGCTCTGACAGTCCTTCCTCTTTCGGTTTCTTTAAGGCGACGAAATGGGAACGCACTGTTGACTGACTCATCCTTGTCTAGTGACGTTGATCTAGACTTTTGAATTTACCTTTCAAAGACGTGCATACCGCAGCGCCGCAGCGGGGTACATTAGCGTTATCGTTACGAGTACGGCGGTACTTTCACGCCCGAGAATTTGGTAAAAGCTTCCAAGTAAATCTTGTTTGAGCCCCAAGACGTCCCAGTAATCCAACTCAACTTGCGCGTGTGTCGGTTCTGCCGACATTCTCTATGGTGGAAGTAATTAGTTCAAGTGATTTCGATAAGAGGCAATTTCTAGTTATATAGTTACATGTATAATACGATAGGGCAACAATCACTAGACTTGGCTCCTACTGAATTAGGCGTTCAAGCAATTTCGTACCAGCATAAAGAGGTACCGAGATTTCGGCGCTTTGAAAGGGTGATCCTTGAATTTTTCCATAAGCGAGAATCGCAAGCAAGGACTCAAGCAAAGTAAACACAACAGACCATCCTGTAGCAACGCCGCTGACCTCCAACGAACTCTCTTTGAACAGGCCCTCTGCATAAGTCCGTAAACTGCTCAAACAAAGCTTCAATAACGAATCGATTTTACGAAAAGCCTTGCTCTGACGTCCACCTTAAGCCAAGAGCAAGGGGTAAGCGTCAAAACAATACCCGATCTTTTGCCGTCAAAAAGCTCTGTGTTCAATGTCACCCCACAAGCCGTGCTTCAGGGCCAAGAATAGAAAACGGCCTCATAACCGATAATCAAACTTTGAAAAAAACTCTAAATAAGGGGCACCAAATAACGCATTCATATTGCCATGTCATTCGCATACCAACCTTCAACGTTAATACTTGTAGTAATGGTAATGGTAAATAGATACTTATATGAGTCACTGTCTCAAATTGACCCATTACGTCGATTTACGAAGAAGTAGATGCCCTATTTGAGGTACTCATGAGCATTCCTGCGTAGGGCTTTATATAAAACTCGTCGGCAATCTAACCACAGCAGTTCCATAATTGCCACCTTGTAGAACGGAGATTTTCCTTTTTTGGTGGCGTTTTAAGTTCAGATCCCTTTGCGATATATATGGAGCTGACACTTTAGAATATAAGTCTTTCCCCTCCCTCACAAGACTCTCCAAGCATTGCTACCATTGCTCTCAGCTCTCATTCATTCTTTTTCTTTCATACTGTCACTCACTTATCTTTTCTAATTTTTTCGAAATCACACACGATCATCCAACATGACTGCCATCAAAGCGACAGTGTTGTCGCTCTTATTGAGTACGGCCTCAGGTGCTGCCATCAAGCAACGCCAAGCAGCCCAGCCAGCTGCAAACCCATGGCCATTCAGCTATACTGCGATGGGAGACAGCTACGCATCAGGAGTAGGCGCTGGAAAATTCTTTGCCAGTGACGAAGCAACTAAAAAGTGCGAACGTTTCACCGGCAGTTATCCTGCTCAAGTCGCGGAGCTTATTCCCAGTATCAGAGTCGACAAAAACAGCAGCTTTGACTTTGTTGCTTGCTCTGGAGATGAATTACCGGAATTGGCTGGACAACATGAGAAACTTAAGCGACAGACAGCTGATGTGGTTACCCTTTCCATCGGTGGTAACGACTTCGGATTTAAAGACGTAATCAACGCCTGCATATACAACTATGTTACACCAGATGATAGCACAAAGGACGCAGCATGCTCCGCTGCACTGGACGCTGCTCAAGCACTTGTCAATGCTGATGTTGTCTGGGATAATTACAACAAAGAAGTGACCAAGATTTTGACAGAGAACTTGAGTGAACTCAAGGAGTCTTTTCTCATTATCACGGGATACATGAAGTTCTTCGCAGCTGACGAAGGTGATCATTGTGGCTGGAGACGATTCATGATTCCAGGAGTCGACGCTCCTACAAATATTGTAAGTTATCATTTGCCGATTTTCAAGCTACAATAATTTCCGTTCTATTCTCCAATGAGTAATCTTAACTACATCAATCTAATTGGAATCTTTTTACAGCTCCACAAGACCACCAGAGACAGGATGAACAGCATCGTCGACCAAGTCAACAAGCTCATCCAGGAGAAGGTCGTGGCTCCAAACTCCGCCAAAGTTGAATTCGTCGACATTGACCCCTTCTTTGAAGGTCACCGCTTCTGCGAGACGACACAACAGCTACCCATTCCTTCAGCAATTGGTGACGGTGATAACGACAATGTCTGGGTTATTTCCCTCGTAACTACCCTCGAGGAGAAGGCCAGCACCACCAGTGCCCGTGGACCTGACAAGCTTTTGTTGCGTTCCGCCTTCCACCCAAAAGCAGCAGCTCATAACGCAACCGCTCATGCCGTCGCATCCCTGATCCAAAACCGTCAGAGCAAATTTTTGTAAGCGTTGTTTGATTGAAGGAACTTGGGGCGGAGTTGACAGTAGAGATTTTAGGGCTGGCGGGGACGATGAAGATACCACAGAATGTTACATATAGCACTAATACGCCTGAATGAATAAGACTTTTCACGACTTATTTGTCTAATCCTTGAGTTGCTGTGGCATTCGACATTGCTCAATCGAGATGTCGAGTTGCGAACACTTGTAGTGTTGATTTTGGCAACTTCCAGTCTCATGATGCTAGCTCTGCTGGCCGTAGATGGGGCATATTAGTTGTCGTTTGGAAGAGGTTCGAGTTCCGCCGCGACCAAAACTTCGGTCTCGCGGGATTCGATAATAATTGGCTTTTTGGGAACGTGCACACCATTGAGCGGCTGTAAGATTAGTTGAGCAAAACTGGAGTTGTGAAAGAAGAGGACGTCGCCATTAGAATAATGTCTTATCTGTATTTTTTAGCTAAATAATACTTAATCATAGACTTGGTCATAGAAACAGAAAACGTGTTTTCTACATGGGTCATAGAGCTTCTCGGATTCGGCTTCATTTTGTTCCAATAGTCCTTTGAACGACACAGTGGGTATGTTGCCGCAATTAACGTTAGGAGCAAATTCAGGGCATCGACCAAGATACTTGGCTTGAGACATGGTTAATAGGATGACTTTTAATGCTCAAATTGCAGAAAATGCCTCAATAATGTCTGTGGTGTTGGTTATGAGCTAAGACTCGAAGATAAACGTGTCGGTTGGTAAGAGGGGGAGTTGTTGGTTGTTGGTTGTTGGTCGCCTCACCACCTATGAGATTTACAATTTGGTACACCGTATTACACGGATGCTTCCATCCTAAACTTCGCACCGTCCGCTCATTCATATTATCTGATGAACTTACCAATCCCACCACTGAATTTCGTCTGATCCTATTATAACTGATTCAATTCAACTTCAATTTGAGATGACTTTGAAGATTACTCAGGTTATTTCATATTTCTCCTTTTTCTAACGAATCACCAAATTCCAAATAAAAATTAAAGTGAAGAGATCCAGAGTACAGCTAATCGAAGCTTCAGTATCACTATGTACCACAACTTCAAACATATACATTAGCCAGTAGTCCTAATTCCCGCAATCGTACATTAAGCGAGTTTTAGCGGGTGTGGAAGTACTGCAAGGTTGGTATGGACATGTTCGGCCGCCCACCCTTTCAGAAAGCTCGGAAATATCTCCAGAGGCTTTCTTTGGGTATGCGCCACCGATTTTTGCACTCTACTCGTTGCAAATTGTGGCTGGGCTTTCCGAGGGAAATTTCCAATTTGTCATCGAAATCGTATTCGATGTTTGGGTATCCTGGACGAGAAACGCTGTCGACTGACAGGGATTAGCTAAAATTACAGTAATTGGGCGTGCGAACACGAAAAAAGATATATTGGACTACTTGTTCTTAGGACTCTTCATCAAATGCACCGCCACGAAGCTCAAACCCATGTTTATATCTTATTTCATAGAGTGCTAAATATCTGAAAAGCTTTCCTATATCTAAGAACCGTAAAAAGAATACAGAAGTTGCTGATTACATCTTGCTAGTTTTTCTACGACTAGAAAAAAGTATCGTCCAAATTATAACACAGCCTCCAGCGAAATGCCGAAAACATGTAGCCCTCCCACATTTCATTCCCATCACCTCTCATACTCCTCTTCATCATCCCCACTAAACTCCGGCTCACTCTCCCCTCCACCCCCTTCATGCACCATCCCCCCAAGGCCCTCCGTCTCACCCCCAAGAAGACGACTCCTCTCCCCCGCCTCCCTCGAATAATGCCCCGCGACACTAATTCCTGCTGTACTCAGCCCATGGATCATTGTACTCCCCAGGACAACAAAACAGATAATTGGCCAGATGTACAAAATAGCCTTTTGCTTTTCATCTAGCTCCTTTCCTGTACCCAAGTGAACGTCGGGTCTCGGCTTAGGGATCGAAGTCCCAGTCTCCAACTGCGCTCTCGCTTCAATAGCAAGAAAAAGAGCACCAACACCCATCGGACCAAAATGACCACAGAACAATGCTTCTCTATAAGTCCGAATATCAGGAATCCATCGTTTCAGTGCGAGGACAATAGGAATCCGGCGCAAAAACAGCACAAGCAGGAAAAATCCCGTCAACTTCCCGAGACCAACATCAAGAAACTCTTCAAAGGGAATAATTGAGCCGAAGAAAATGAAGAGTCCAGAGTTAAGAATCATATCAATGATCGTAGGAAACGGTAAACTCTCCGTCTTCTTCGAAAACCACCCATCATGCGCAAATCCAACGCCCGCCCCAAACGCAACAAGAAAATCATCACTTCCAAGTATTGAGCCCACACCAAGCGAGAAGACAGCAAGTAGCAAATAGAAAACCACAAAAGAACTCTCACTAATCCACTCCCTGGATTCCGAGAACCTCAACGTCCAATTAGCAGCCTTCCCAATCCCAAGTCCAAGGAGAATCCCCAAAGCACACTGCCAAAAAATAGTGACAAGAATCCACTCTTTGATAGCAACAGCAGGGTTAGAGTATTTAAACGCCATAATCCCAATATACAGAAAGGGAAAGGAAACGCCATCATTACACGCGCTCTCCGCACCAAGCAGATGTCTCAATCGTCGCGGAACACGGGTGCTGAACCGCGAGTTGGAGAGGACACTTGCTGCTAATACGGGATCGGTGGGTGATAGACATGCACCGACTAACATGGAACTTCTCCATCCGATGTCTAAACCCCCCTTCCCTAGAACTAACCATGCAAATAAACTCGTGATGCCCCAACTAAAGCCCATCACTGGGCCTAGGAACCAAAGAACGGAATTCCAATGGCGGTTGAAGTAGAATCTTGGGAGTTCGATGCCGACAGCGAAGCATTGGATTCCGACGATTACACGGGTTATTTCTTGGATGGTTTCGTCTGTGAAGCCCCATTTGTGGGGTGTGATCCAGGAGAGCAGGTATGGGCCTAGTAGAATCCCGAAGAGGACAGCTAGAGGTGGTTCAGAGAGGTGCAGTGTGTTGCGGATGGGGATGCTGAGGAGGGAGTAGGTGATTAGGAAGAGGGCGAAGGTCAGGTATGTGATGTGGGGGCCGGTGAATTCTAGTTGATCCCACATTTTTCGATATAAGCGAGGTTAAGGGATAACGACCAGAGACGATGGATGATAGGGACCAAGTGATTGAAGAGGATAGTGAAAGGTGGCTGTTTTGGAAAAAGCAAATGATGTTGTTGAGGTTCCAGCTACTTAGCGCATTCCATATCATGATGTCATGGGAGGTAAGAAATATTGTGGAGCAAGAGCATAAAATAATAATGGTTAGGAAAAGAAGACATTAAAAAATGATGATTCCAGATGAAAATAGCTCAATTAATTGAATAATAAGGTGAAAGACCATACCATGAACCTGGCGTTTCCTCATAGCTAGAAATACATCAAAACGTATCCCAGATTAGATACCGACTGAGTATTTCCCCCTCCCAACGCCATTCCCAATTCTAAGCCACCTCCCAAATTGATGTTACAAAAAGGACTGCGAAAGATATTAAAAAGTTTATCATCTCAATCATCATATTCAATCTCTCCTTCAGCCTCTTCATCAAAAGCTTCTTCATCCCCCAGCTCTGAAGCATTGCTTGAAGAAGAGGCATCACCCTTTGAAGAGTCGGGCAAATATGAGGAGTCATCTTCAGCTCGTGGCTCTATTTCAGACATTGCCTTGGGCTCTTCTTTGAAGCCCACAGTTTTCGTTGATGTAGTTGGTTTGCTGTTCTCTTCAATAACATCCCCGTTCCAAGGTCTGCATTCCTTGACTTCTTTTCCACATCTCAAACATGTCCATCCTTCGCCCTCTTCAGCCTCGAGCCTACTCGCAAGACACACAAAACAGTATATACAACCACATGGAATCGTCTCATACGGATTTGTGATATCCGTTTGCGCAGATCCAACAACACCGGAAGAAGCAGCAAGAGCTTCTGCTTCGGTAGTACTTGGTGCATTTTGATCCTGATAGCATATCGCACATGTTCTTTCCGGTAAGAATGAGAATTCGCCGGTTTTGACAGCGTCTTCCTCCTCCCCACCGCTATTCATGATGGATTTGGTTTTCCTCCAAATTCGGGCCACCCATTTTCGCCACCTGCTAATGCCGACCAGCGGCAGAACGAATAGCAAGAATTCCGTAAAAGCGTGCCATACCAGTTGCCGATTCAGGTACTCAAAAGAGACCTCCCGGCTGACCTGACTCGTAGGGGGAGCTAACCGCAACCTCAAGATGCGGTCCAAAATGGTGCGATATCTACCATTTACCAAAAACACCAGAAACGAGACAAAAGCAGCCGTTGAATGCATGGTCGATATGCTGTCTGACAATCGCGATAGCTTCCGCATCAGAGGACTAGGGTCATCATAACCGTTGTCATTATCCACCAAATAGTTTTCCCATTTCGTCCAAGCATATCTCCCTCCCACTGTAAAAAACCCATATAGAGATTTCTGCCATCGTGATGGCGAGACCAGTACCGGCCCTTTATTCCTAGCATCCGTAAACTTCAAATTTTGTAAAGCCGCACCGTACGTCGCATCGTGGTCCCAGATCGTAAGTTTGAACAATACCGCTCTCAACGCCAGTAATATCTCCGCAGACCAATCATCCTGTAGATGCGAACCATAATACTTCAGGGCTTCTCCGACCTGCCCTTTCAGCAGATCTAGTAACTCCTCGTCCAACAGCTCTGCATCAACCTGGCCGACTCTGAATGCGGGCCGCGTCCCCTCTCGACCCTTTATTCTATCCCACGTCGTAAGCCCAGCTTGACCTAATCGTCCAAGTGGATAGGGAAGTTGGCGGAGTTGTTGAGCTGCTCGTGAAGCATCTTGCTGGGCGGTCATGCGCGCCTGAGCATCGCGTTCTCGGGCTTCTCGTCGTACAGCGAGGCGCTGTTGCGCAAGGGCGAAGTCGTCGGACATGCTATCGTGGAAGACGGAAATGAAACATTAGTTTTGGTGGTGTTATTGGTGAGATGTTGTGCTTCTATGCTTGGTTCAGTCAAATGAGAAGGAAGGGGGGAGAGCTCAAGATGGGCCGAGGTTCATTGAGCCAAGCGGTCCGACGATAATCCGGAAGCATCATCAGCTTCAGGTGATGTACTGTAGGTAAATTTTAGAATGCATCAACAACCCAAAAGTCATTTCTTGAACATACTACAAATCAAGTATGCGTTGTATTTGGGGATATTTTGGCTCCTGCTTTTAGGCAAGTGCTGAAGCTTACGGTTCTAGTAAAACCTATTTGTGAAAGACCGAATATATGGACGGTATAGTCTAATTTTATCTTAATAATGGTTTCGTTTTGTTCTCAGAGATCTCAGCAGGCTTTTTTTTGCCGCTTAAAGATTTGCTAAGAAGTTATATCCCGTTCGGCACCTAGGAACGCCCATCCCAGAGCCGCAATAGGCAATTTGTGTTGATCATATGAGTTGTTGTATTCGCGCATTGGTATGCGAGGAATACGCTCCTAATACGCGTATTAGATAGATGATTGTACGAGTGTCTACGAGGGACTTAATTAAACTATCTCTACCTTCCCAATTTATTTCTTGCTTCTTTGGAGGACAAGACTACCTATACCGTAGTAAATCGTCCTTAACAAGTACGCTAACTTTTGGGCGGGGCGCAAGTGGGTAACGCTTTAATTATCCGTACGCTCCGAGTGGCCAGATTTTATTAGATTTTATATAAGGTTAGACGATTTGCAAGTTCTAGACTACGCGAACCCACGCCAAGAACAAAGTGATTGGCTATGAAAAGCGAAGTAAATAGTAAACAATCGATCGCCACCTAAATCGATGAGCCGAGCCTCTCACGTCGCAGATGTCTAGCCACTCGGAACCTACGGATACTTATAGCGTTACCCATTTGCGCCCCGCCCAAAAATTAGCGTACTTGTTAAGGATGATTTACTACGGTATTCACATGATAAATCCGCATAAAGAAAGTACCTACTACAATGAGGAATTATTTTCAAGCTTTTTCAAGCTAAACCAGTAATATATCAGACTAATCCGAGCGCTCGTATTACTATAATATCTTATCTACTCTAGTTTCCTAAGGTCGTGGCGTGACATTTTGACTCCAATATCATGAAACAGAGATACTCGGCGGTGTTTGTGATAGGGACGGTTAATGACAGGGCATCAAGTAGGGTCGATTCTTTTTAGAACCTTCAGAGTAGTAGGCGAATACTTCGTAAGGAAAAAGCGAGAATCGCTAAGATAGTTAAGCGAACAAGGGCCACCATGTTAAGAAGAGTAAAAATATGGTTAACAGGGCCACGTGGGTCCCCAAAAATATACTAACAGGCATAGAAAATCCTTGATCTGTGACCTTTTTACTTTACTTCTAATTCTGTACCTATACATAATTTTAAATCAATTCTGCGTACTAGTGCCAAGATTAAGATAAAAGATCACAATCTCTTTAACACGTGTATTGGACGTCCAACACGCCGTTTCCATCGATACTCTCACACAATGGATCATAATAATGAAACTTCACCAAGTCTTCGTACACCTCGTCATGTCGGTATTGCTGCATCATGAAGCACTATTAAATTTCCGTGAGTTCTTCAAATCTTTCTGACCTCGTTCAAATTTGAATGAAGTAAAAACTAGACACTCTTTTTCTCTCTCATTCCCAACGAATCTTCTATCAAAAACTATGTACAAGGTCAAATGCCTCATTCTACTCCTCCTCAACCTAACTCTCACCTCTGCATCCTCCATCCCGACTTCTAAGCGAGCCCTCCCACCTATTCCACTTTCCAGAGATGGCGGCCGGATCGTTGACGCAAATGGCGCTGAGGTCCCATTAGTGGGTATCAACTGGCCAGCGGCAGGAGAAGTCATGATACCAGAAGGTTTACAATATCAAAATATATCCTACATTGTGTCCAAAATAGCGGATATGGGTTTCAATGTCGTCAGACTGACATTTGCTACTGAGATGGTTGATAACATCTTTGAAGAGGCTAAGGATGTCAGTATTGCGACGGCTTTTGAAAGAGGTTTGGGGAAGGAGGAGGGAAGTTTGCTTTTGAGACAGGTATTGGACAATAATAAGGGATTCACCAATGCGACGACTAGATTGGAGGTACTTTTAATTATAACTTTGATGCTGTTTTCACACCGAGGTAGAATGTTGACATGAGATAGGTCTTTGATGCTGTCGCTCTCGAGTTGCATGCTAAGAATATTTATCTTCACTTGGATAACCATGTTTCCAAAGGAATGTGGTGCTGCAGTCCCACAGATGGCAACTCCTGGTTCGGGGATACGTGGTTTGATACTGCGAAATGGACCCGAGGACTTGCCTATATGGCTTCATATGTATGTAAAATCAGTGACCATATCAGAACAGTATCTTGAAGATTATCCTCAAGTATATGTTATCAAATTCGCCACGACTAACATTGCCACAGGGAAAAGAAAAGTGGCCATCTTTCATCTCCATAGGCCTCCGCAACGAATTGCGTGAGGCAAATCACACCGTGGCATCTCTCGAATCTTACACAGTATGAAACATGATCTCTCTTACACTCTTCTAGACTCACTTCTCACCAAAGAATACAATACTATCCATCCGCCGCCTCAAATCCTCAGTCGCATAAGAAACCCATACTAACCTATCCTAGTGGGCCAGCTGGAAAACCAACATGATCGAAGCCGCAACCCAAGTATACTCCGCCGCACCAGACCTCCTAATCTTCTTTTCCGGCATTCAATCAGATTGGAACATCGAACCCGTAGGCAAGGGATCCACACTCGCGGAGCCCTCCTTCAATCTCGACATCTCCTCTTACCCCTTTGCCCAGAAGTTCGTTGTGCAATCTCACATATATGACTGGGATGTCTTTGGGCATTGCCCAAGTTACAAAACGACTCTAGATATTTGGGGTATGGATATTAACAAGAGACAAGGGGGAAATGCGCCCGCACCTCTGGTGGTTAGTGAATGGGGTTTCAGTATGGAAGATAGGGATGGGATGTGGAATGGCGGGTATAGTGCGTGCGTTGGAGAGTTTGTGGTTGAGAGGAAGGCGGGGTGGATGATTTGGGTTATTGCGGGGAGTTATTATACGAGGGAGGGGGTGAGGGATAGGGATGAGGCATTTGGTTAGTTCTAAGGCTTTTTTCGCACTTCGAGTGGTTTGCTAATATAATATTATTTTACTAGGCTTGTTGGATCATACCTGGAGTGATTATCGAGGGGTTCAATCTTCGGGGTTTATAAGGAAGTTGGTTAAGGACAGCTATGCTGCGTATGCGTGAGCGCTTTGAGAATATATGGGGGACCCGGCATTCCTAAAGTCATAAAAGATAGGCAATGCATGTTCTTCATATAATAAAGCAATTCATTCACGTATGACTCACAAGCGATTCGTAAGTGCTAAAGGTGTAAAATATTACCTAGAGACACGAACACTTGAGTTACCAAAATTAATTCTTTGTATATTTATGAATGGCGATATTTAGGAATCATAGTTCAAAGAAAATAGCAGAAACATAATTTTATAACTTTGCAAGTAACATGCCTATATTAATACTACTCGAAGGGTCCCAACAGATGATGTTGTTGGCACAAGAAATGTTGATTTCACATAATACAGCGGTACCAAGATGAGGGTGCTAATAGCATATATATTATAGTTATAGAAGTGATTTGATAGTTGATGTTAGACTAGTTGAACAAGTACTAAGATAATTAGTCCTTCAGATAAGCTTTAATATCCACGTGGTCAAATAGGTGGATATATCGTATCAGACGTGAAGAGAATTCTCCTCAGACCCAGTTCTTACTTTATGGATCTGTTGGGTTGACTATCAAGTTAAATGATGCGAGTAACAACAGTGGTTTGATAATCGTATGGCTAGACTAAGGAATGTAGGTGAGGTCTAGCTATATGCTCCACCTTTGGTGTGGTCATGTGCGTGCTCCCCCCCCCTCACCGCCAACATCTCACATATCCCATGTCTCGGATAGCTACGAATACCCAGACAACACCAAAGCACAGGAATCGCAACAGGATTAAACAGGTTTAGTAAAAATGGTGTTAAGGGTGGCAGTGGCAAGTTAACATCTGGACAAGCTAATATACCAGATTCACTTTCTATCATTCATTTTATACTCCGTGCTCAATAAGTTACGGTAGATGAATTTGTCAACCCAAAACATCCATTGATCTGTTACTCTTGAAAATGAAGCAAGGCAAATGGCGAGTTCTCATTCTCATCTCCAGGAAACTTACTCACCTTTTCCCTCCAAGTTTTCAAGATACAATGTCCGAAAACAATGCGCATACAATACTGGCTCCTCTGGCTCCTCTGGCTCCTCTGGCTCCTCTGGCTCACTCCTCTCGTCTCTTTAACTCTCGAAACTCCTCAAAACTTCGCAGGTGGACCAAACGCTCTTTATCCCATATCTCAATATCACTCCAATACATCTCCTCCTCCTCCTGCCTGGTGAACCCCATAGCCCAATACATCAACTGCTCAACCGTCGGCTGCCACGAATGAAGAGCCATACTTCGCGCAACATCCTCTCCACATAGTTGAGGAACATTCCAAGTTATCTCCTTCTGCAGGGCATCCGTCAAAACAATCATGGAATCCGCCCAAACTGGTCCGTGACCATCCTCACCTGGTCCTCCAAGCGAAGGGTTGTCATAAATTACCTTACAACACTTCTTCCGACAACAAGATAAATCAATAAAGCAGTGCACCAGCTCGTGTAGCAGCGTTTGAATGAGGTATTCCTCTCTGGAATATCTGGAAGTTGAATCTGATAAAGTGGGGTCAGCATTTGGATTCAAGAATATGGTACTGCTAGTAGGATCGTACCAGCCTACGTCTTTGGGATCCGTTCTTTGAAGTTCGAGGGTATATTGTCCTCTCATAACTCCCGCGAAGCACCACTTGTCGAAGAGTTCTCGCCATCGTCGAAGGAGGCTTAAGAGCTCAGCATCGTTTCTTGTGGCGGGAATTGGGGATATAAGGGTTTGTCGGAGGGTATCAGAGAACGGGAAGTTCTCTACTTGCACTTTAAGAAAGGAGGCCACTTCTAATGCGGAGTACCCTTTGAAGTGAAAGATATTTCCGTCGTGATACTCGCGTATTCGGGGGTGGTTGGAAGGTAGGACGTCCGAAATATTCAGAGGGTTGAAGTTGAAGATCTTTGTACCATCTTTTGCAAGTTTGAATCCTCGGGCTGCTTTGCTGACTTTTTTTCTGGAGCTTCCAAACCCTTTGAGTTTTGCCAGTGCCTTTGTCACTTTCTTTTTAGAAAGTTGGAATACTTTGTTCATCTTAAATTTCTGATCTTTTGTAGGTATATAACTCGTCGGCGTCTAGACTTAGAATGCTGTTTGCGGGAAATGTCTTATGCTCCTTTAAGGACAATAGCATAGTTTTCGAAGGGTCTTAAATGGTATGCCTACATTTCTGTTTCTCATCAGCAAATCGAAAAACAACAACAGTCCTCTGTTTGTAAAAGCACCCATAGACTGCCAATGCCATTGTTGGTTGACAGATTTTTTGTTTTATAACTTAAATCTTCAAAGCGCCACAAACAAATGTTACCAATATGTGACATGAATGAAAAGTTGCGCTTGTCTGTCTAGTACAGCGTGGATTGAATCAATTCTGGGTGCTACAAGTCAGATCCAGATAATTGAACAGTTCGTTAAAGAAGATGAGATTCAATCTCCAGAAGACTTACAGTTAAGTCTTTCTCTGGTGAACTGCTCTTTTTTTTCTTTCAGAGAGTAAAAAGTTACTAAAAACAAGTGTTTTATATTACAAGCCCTATTTAATTCGTCTTCTGCTATAGTATAAGCAAGAAGGTTGTCATGAGATCTTGTATATCTCTTTTACTTTAGCATTGACAGAATTGAACAAATTCAGCCCTACTATTTCTCTGAATATCCTTTCTTCAAGAGCAATTTGACACTATCATTCGGTGAATTGAGTAGACAGAACTGGTGAGATAAATATACAGGATGATACTTCATGTGAACCTCCAATGATATGACCATGATCTATAGAACTTGCATCTCACGGGAGCTATAAATTAGAAGGAAATATGACCACTATTTACGAAATAGCTATTTAAGAAAAAGAGGGAAAATTCTCTCACACCAAAAGTCCTCTATTGTTGAGAAACTTGACCCGTACTCATAGATTGATAGTCTAAATTTCAGGGGTATCCAAGCGAAGGCCCCTGAGCGCCATTGCTGCTCGAGACAAAGAAATTGTTTTCCCTTCCTTAACACCCAAAAGGAATTCTTATTCTTGCTAAAAGTTCATTCTTCCATTCTAAGATACATCTACAGGTCTTTTTTCCCCGAGCCTGATAAGACCATAGAAGTTGAAAGGGAGAATATTACAACATACTCGCTGGAAAGTTTCCCACCTTTGCAAAGGGCAAGGAGATCAAACGAGAAATGTCTTACTCTTACTAATCTTTTTAGTTACATGTCGTTTAATCCGTGAAATATGTCCTCAAGTTTACTGGTCTAGTAGCACTGACCGATGAGCTTAAGGCGGAAATAAATGCCAAGGCTCAAGGCAAATTTTTCGGCCCAGTTCGGCATCGTAATGACAACACCAAAACAATTATATCACACACCAAATCAGAAAAGATCCTAAACATTTCGGTATAAGACTATTTCAATGAGGACTGCATCCCCAATTCTCAGCCTTCCTATTGTCAACCACAGAGCTTCTACACGTCTACACCACCCGCTCCCAATCTCACGCCCAAATGTGGTCGTACCTCCGCAGCCTCACAGCTGGTGGTTGCATTATCTAAACAGATAATTCTTACCTAAGTGCCAGGGTGGCTTTTTCCACGTGTCGAAGTAGTGTCAGCCATCATCACAGAAAACGTTTCTTTCGCTGTGATACGTGTGATAAGGACGTAAAGAGCCGAGACCACACCCCTCCAGGGCATGATACAAGCAACTGCATTTATAACCACGCTCTCATGATGCTGACGACAGGATAAACACTTCGACAGAAGCTACTATATCAAACCACCGCTCTAAGCGGAGCCGAGAGTCGGGTGATTACTGCACGACGTTGTAGACGAGGAAGTTCAGAGCCGGAGAGGCTGGGAGAGTGCTTGCTTGCTTGCGAAGGGCAATAGTAACCAGAAGGGAAAAAATAAAAACATTTCCGAGTGGTTTATCTACGGCCCCTTTCTTACCCACCTGCGGTACAGCAAAATGCACGATGATTACTGTGTTAAGAAGGCGTCGGAGATGCCAAATACATACACTAGAGGCTGCCACAAGTATCGCGCCACATCTTCAGCATAGACATGAATTCCACGTTTTATATTTTTTCTACTACTCCGTACCTGCAGCCTTTTTCTCCAGACCACTTCGTGTTGTGCCTCTTCGTTGCATCTCTCCGTATACCGGCTGGTATGCAACAAATTCCTCATTATTAATGGTCCGCTCAATGACAAAGTTCTTCCCCTGCAAATCAGAACCGCTGCTGTCATGCAAAGCACCAGACGCGCGCTCATTGAACCAATTAATGTAAATGTATCGGAATGGCCGATTGACGACAAACCCACCTTTCCAGGTCAAATAACCAGGGTGGCTGTGATTGCTCAGTTTCTTAGAGTCACAACGAAACAACGAGAACGGACGAAAATCATACCTAATGCAGAAGCTTACGACTGAATATCCACTGCGCTAAGATACAGGGTACCGCTATTATATTTGGTACTACTCCTTCATGAGGAGTATCGCCCTCGCTAGAGCTCCCAGTAACCCCTGTTACTTACTTTGACCGCCTCTTTCAAATACGCGATTTTGTCAGTACAGCGTGGAAGAAATACTGCAGCCTAAATATATGTATCGACGCCTGGCAGGGCTCCTGGAGATCTGTGAAGTTCAATTAAGAATTGGACCATCTTGGGTTTTCACCTTGGCTCCTTCATTAGCCGCCAATCAGGAGACATGATATATTGGCCGAGAGCCCCGCCCTCGTCTTTCCAAGATGTCACCCGTCCTGCAGACTTGGCAGAGTTCGAATATCCACCTTGTCTCACTCAGATTGGCAAAGCGCATTTTCCCAAACAGGAAATCAAATCCATAGCGGCATCATATCGGCCGTTTTTATACACCTCGCTTTCCTAAACAGGAGAAGACAGTTAAAGAAATAGATTTCGATTGGGACTACTTGGTGATACGGGAATGACCAGATAATAACATTGCGATGCTTGTCTAATTGAATCCCTCTGGTTTCCATTTGAGCTACTCGAGTACAGGCGAGTTCCGACATGCAGGTACTGCACATCATTTCGTCAGAAAGCTTCTCCAGTGGAATGTCTACCTGAAGAATCTGGCCTGAATCCTCGTGTATGAAATCATCCGCCGATTTTAGTCCACTGTAAACTAATATAGCTACACGCAATAAAACCACAAAAACGTATCTAAATATTATAACCATCGACATCAAGGTTCATTAGCTTCAAAAGAGTTAGCTAAAGTTTATTTCGTATTTTTGCAATTTCCTTTACTACTGTTACAGCTAATACAGTAGGAGGTGTCTTGTACTAAAATCGGCGGATCAATCCGTACATGAAAATGGCAGGTTCTCTTTACGAACTACTATGCACGCCTTACGGTTACGAACGGATGCCATGTGGCTCTATCTCCTTCCTTCCCCGCACTACCAAGAATTGTATCCAAGGAGAATCGAGCAGAGAAAGACACCATTTTAACGAATATGTATGTTCCCGCCGAAGAGTATTTGACAAAATATACTCTCTGGGTCATGGAATTTGTTCAACATATCTTTAGTATGTGTTACCTACCTAGATGTTCGTGAGAATCTACCTCTTTCGACCATAGCTTTCTACTTTACTGATAATCCTTTTCATTTCTGCTTCTGGGCTCCGTGGCCGATCTAGTCCTGATATCATTATGGAGAAGACCGCAGTAGGGCGTCGCTTGTCGTACTTTGTACTTCTCGAAAGCTATACCGGTGATTTAAAACCTTCCGCTTGGTTGAGTATGCGGTAGGAGATACGAAGGTAAATAGCAATATCTACCCCGGGCAAATTGGCTTGTACAGCATCAACCCCTAACAATATTCCTTCCATTGCGTCTTTTGTTTCATGAATCGGGTTTACAGAGAATCAATATGAGACCTGCAATTTTAACATGGCTCACTCAAATCCCGAGAAACAACGAATATTATTTCAGTAGGATATTGAACGCCAACAGGTCCGTATGATGTTTCTTTTTCACTCTAATTTTTAAACGTTACATTGCACCGCCCCCAACACCTCATGATGGCAAAAAGTTGACTTTGTAATTTTCGTGGCAAGTGTGAATAAATCTTGGTAATTGATGGCAATTCTTTCCACAGGGCTGAACATTCTACTGAGTCTGCAGCCCACTGCATGCTCGTAGACAGAGGGTGGGAATAACTCTATTTTAATTTGCGTGGAACACAAGGGTCAAGGATCGAATAGAAAGATGATTTGACATTAAATTTAGGGGACTTATCCAATTCAGAGGTCGTTGACTGGCTTTTTCTCTGCTGACAGTGTGCTTCCCCTGCTTACAACGAGCTGATGATTCTTGGCGAGCAGCCCAAAGTCATCCAGGGGTGGTATTGGTTTCCCATCATCACCATGGCTTACATAAATCAACGAGAATTTGAGGTTACAGTAATGGCTTTTAGCGGCACCTTAGACCGTCAAGTACATATTGCACCCACTTCAGTTGAAATACGAAGTGTTCTGCTTCTCTTTCGCTTCAAGTGTTTCATTATTAATACATGCTCATCCTTCTCCTTCTCAACTACAAAACCCAAGCATTCCAGCCTTGAATCCTTACCCCACATACATTGAGTACTAATCAACATACAGTTGAGAATCTGTGTTAAATACCACACACGTTTCCGCCTGGTCACTTCCGCCGCATCATGACCACTTTCGAAATTCCATACTCCAATAAATTCGAAATAGGCGAATCAGACGATTCCCTTTCCGTGTTTTTTGACTTTGAACCTCCACCTCCATCTTTCGACGACGATTCTCCCAGCATGAATACACCATCTCCTCCTCACTCAAAAACCGCGACAGGCACCACAACAACCAGAGGAGGAATTCGAGTGTCACTCGCCTGTATACCAGTAAGCAAAACTTCCAACTCCGTCTCACGCTTCTAAGCACGCTACTAATCATCCGATATAGTGTCGAAGTCGTCATGTGAAGTGTGGTGCCGAAACACCCGCCTGCTCACGCTGTTTATCGGACGATAAACAATGCTTCTATGCCAAATCCCGAAGGGGAATGCGTGATCGAAGTGCGTCCAAGAAATTAAACGCCATCTCTGAGAAGGTGCCACCTTCTCCTGACTTCGGACAAGCAAAAACCCACGACAACTTTTCAAATTATAATCTCGCGAATGAACCATGGGGAAGCCAGACCCAGAACTCAAGCGCAGCGAGTTCAGTTTCTGGAAGTCTTGATGGGAGGTTTGCGAGTGCGTTAGAGGATGTACAGCCGACGAGTACGAGACGGTTAATCGATTTATTCTATACGTATATTTAACCCCTCCCATCTATCTCCTAACTTCAATTGACAAGACCAAGATATTTCTATAAAGCTCACCCCTTCGTTCTACCCCGCTTCTACCTTCTCACTCGTCTCCAAAACGACCCTCTATCGCTCGCCCACCTCATCACAGTAATCTCCTACATTGGTTCCCTCTACGACCCCTCTATCACTTCTACTCCATTCAGAGATAAGGCTCTCGCTCAACTTGAGCCTTTCTCGCTTCCTGTAAATGGCTTCTCGGTTCAAACTCTGTTGCTGACTTCCCTTGCACTGCATTGTGAGAACAAGATGGAGGCAGCTAGGGGAATGTTGGAACGAGCGACTTGGATGGCCGTTGAGCTGGGGATGAATTGTGCGGCTTTTGGGGATTTGGAGCAAGACGTTGTGCTTGGGGAGAGTTGGAGGAGGACGTATTGGGGGATTTGTGAGGCGGAGGGGTTATTTGCTGGTGTTGGTCTGGGAATCACGACCGAGGAGGGGTTCGGGAATGGGTTTGCTTGACTTGACACTTGAGGTTTCTCAATGGGGCGTATTTTTGCATATAATTTGCATATTTTGGCGTTTAGATTGCATCTTCATTTTGTCGGTTAAAGCATTGCTTCTTGTTTCAGAGGCTCGGGGTGTTTGGGGATGATAAGAATGTGTTTATTCTACGGTTGGTTATTTTACACGCTTCAAAATATGATAGATTCATAGGTTCGGGTTGATCGGGAATACTTAATAGTCGAGCGTATTAGTGTATACTGGTGATTACTACATATCAGAATAAAGATCCGAACACTTCTATTAGTCTCGTTGTATGTCTACATTAAACACAGGATAATATGATCAGGATATGAGCTCATTTCATTGCTATGTTTGAATCTTAATAGCCACTGGTGCTTCATGATCTTGAGGAGGTGGATGTTTATGGAGCAAAAACTCTACCAATCAAAACCTCTTCCTTGCATTTACTTTAAAATCCTTCTCCAGGTCTCCTCATCTAACACAGCCAGTAGTTGATGGCAACCCACTGATGTATTCATTTTACCGCTGATCATGGGTTCTCCAAGGATGTTCTGTATCTCGACAGGGTGGCTGGAAACCCTTTTCCTTTACAGAACATAAGTCTTGTAGAATGGGTCTTTCCCGTGGTAACGTAGCTTCACGGTGGGGACCTTTTAGCTCGCGTAGTATAAATGCCGCAGTAGAATCTTCAAACATATGCCTTCGCACTGGTGGGGAATACTATACATTTTCATAGGCTGATGGCTTAAATTGCAGGATGCATGCTTCGTATATGTATGACAGTTAGGTGGACAATCGTTACCTAGAGACCGTTGCCTGTATCTACTGTATCCTCAGGTAATGTAAGTATACATCCGAGGCAAAGGGAATCAAGACTTAAGAAAACCTATAGTGGTCAGAGAATAGGCAGCCAGTATCAGAATCAAACCTTCAACTATGAGAAGGCCCGAGAATGTGACTGAGGTTACCGTTCTGTTGATATCGATGATTAGCTGCTTCTCACCGAGTAATCACTTGATTAGTGATTCGTTTCAGGCAAACGAGGCCGCGTATGGTAACCGTGGTTGTAACTCCTTTTCTGAACGAACAATCCCGGTTCAGGGGTTTGTTTATATGAAGGGTGTGGGCAGAAATGGATGGTTGCATTGCCACCTCGTATTCTTCTGACTTCTTCAGTTCATGCATTTGGGCTGCTGAATGAACCTTGTAATGTCGAAACCATTAGCTTAAGATCTTGTACTCGAGTACGGCTCCCGCTTTCCTCTATCCTCTGTTTGTTTTCTATTGGAGCCTTCTGTTTCGCCATGTTTCAGGGAGTCGGATTATCTGTTCTCTTCGGTCGGTTCGGAGTCAAAGGCTCAAAAGCAGTGGTGATGTAAAGAAGAACTTGCTCGGCGCTGGTAAAGTTGTCTTCGGAGGTCGACGGGAAATAGGAAGTCTCTTAAATCGATAATAGTCTTTCCAATAGTCGGTCAGGGAAGCTGCCATAAACTAAAGAAGTCATTGCATTGTAACTTCGGTATTTATGTGGCTCTTTGTATCTGCGGAATGGTTCAAGCTGCTTCGAGTAGGTTGATGGACGGAAGTGTTATACAATACCTTTGCGAGCGGAAATAAAATATTCTTTTCTCTTTTTGTCGGAATTCCTCGTTCTGGGCCTGGAAAGACGTGTTTGCTGAGCACCAACGGAGCTGTTTCTTTTAGAACGAAATAGCTGAAGGGAAGGGGCAAGTAAGTACAATCGTGATGAAAACGTTAGGAACATAACAGGAATCAATTCAGACAGTGTTCAGAGAAGAATCAAGGAAGTCAATATTGAAAATTAAACCGGCGAAATCAAAGTTTACAACTTCACAATAAAAATGACTACATAGGCCGAAAGACGAAGTATATAAGAATGGATTTCGAGTCCTGTGTCATTCCATAACACCGGTCGGCGTGCGGAACGAGGGAGGCGTACGATGTTTAATACCCGCAACCGTGACTGATACCCGGATTGGATTAACCTTTACCGATAGGGGCGATTTTGTGATATGGACACAAGTCTGATTCTTGTTTGTTGCTTATCTGGTGATTTGTTTTCTCGATTTGAAGTCAAGTTTGGTATGCTGAGCTGTTTAACAACCCGCCAAAGGAAAAGAGTGTGTGCCTGTATGCCCTCTTCTGTTAAAATGTTCTTTTCATTGAGGATACGCATAGAAATGCCCAGGAATATCATGTCATATACTGTAGACCTCCCTCCAGACCTCAGGGTATTCTCAAAACTACTTTCCCTCGAACGCGCCCTCCTTCCATAAGTTTTATAGCTTTACGCCACTCCTCCCTCTCGTCAAAAGCTCCTTCGATCACTTCTTGAATCTCCACCTTGACATCGCCTCGATCTGCAAGACGGGCGAGTTGCTCTACATATGCTGTCTTCATATACAGTCCAATACAAGCATATCGAGGTCCCCAAATCCATCCGCTGATATACCTCCAGATTTGAGCTGGGTGTGTCACATACGTGAGTGGGCCACCAGCGCGCTTGACATCGGTCTTATCGCCCACTATAGTTACGTATGCTCCTTTGGGATGAAGAATCTTCGGCTAGGTTGAAATTAGACGTGAACTGACTGGGAAGATGGTACAGTAACATACATATGTGGAAAGAAGATCAGTGCCTCCAACGCAATCAACAATCAAGTCGTAGGCTTGCTTCGTAAGCGTCCGTTGGGAAGTAAGGGCAGAGGCAACATCCTCTTTGGTATAGTCGATGACATTATCAGCACCGAGCGTTTGGACAAACTCGGCATTCCGGGTGGAACATATTGCAGTTACGTGACAGTCATAGACAACTTTAGCGACTGTGTAACAATCAGCCTTCATCCACGAGGGTCTAAATCAAAACCTTGATTGAAATAAGAAATGCAATCTCACGTTGGACTAGCCACATCCCAGTCCCTCCTGAAGCACCTCTGATGGCAACCTTTCTGGAACTGGTAGAATTAGGCAGTATCGGTGGCAGCCACTCCAGGCAAGAGAGAGCAGTCATGGCTACAAGGGGTATAGAAGAAGCTTGTTCATGTGTGAGACTGGTTGGCTTCTTTGCGACAGGATCTGAGGCTGGGTTGACATTGATGTACTCGCTGAAGGTGCATTGCCCAAACTAGGAGTCCATCAGCTATCTGCTGCAAGGAGATTTTATGGCTTTCAAGAACAAACGGGCATTCAAGCAAGCAAGGGTGAAAGGAAGCAGCAAAACGAGCGAACGACGGAACTTGGAAATAAACCCACAACATGGAATAATAATCCGAAAATATCATCGCCTTCCTTCCAACCCTTCACATCCTTCCCTACAGCTACCACAGTACCAGAGAAGTCTTTACCCATGCCCTTGTTACCAGCCACAACTCCGACAAGTCCTGATCGCCATAATTGAATATCAACTGGGTTTATTGATGCTGCGTGAACCTTCACTAGAAGCTCGCTTGAGGGAGGCGCTGGGATCTCTTCTTCGTCTACAAATAGATCCCCACCAATTTGGTTGAATCGGAGAGCCCGGTTTGTCTTTGGAAACTCCATGATTTGTTTTTTTTGGCGGCGTTGTAATTTGTAAAGATAACTGGAATCAGTCGATGGCTGAAATCAGTTCATGGCGTTATCAAATCCCGAAGAATGATGACTACTCGATATCGTACTCGATATCGGACATGTACGGAAAAGGGACCTCGGTTCGGACTTACTGTATTACAGTACTTCACTTCAGTCAGGCTAGCCCCATTGTGACTTTCTATTCACTATAGTTTATGTATACAGCGAAATTACCGAATGGACTTGTAGTCATCTGAAAACCCTCAATTTCGCGAATTACTAGCCGGTTCCCCTTCTATTTCGCTGGTGAGTGGAGAAGTTTGAAATTTTGACACGTGAGATCCCAGGTGGGGTAGGTACTCGAGTACAATCCTGTCATACATTCCTCAAAAGAAATATCGAAATACTCTGTTGATAATTCTCCTTCTCCACACACTTCCTGTCGTTAATCTTGAAGAATTATTCCCCCTCTATTGTTTTGACCAAGGTTTAAGGAATACCTGGAAACTATCGCCATGGAGGTCGTCGACGGAAAAATCATATCGGCGATCCCATGGTGTGCAAAATTGCTTGCCAATCCAAACATCACGATAGCCGAAGTTCCATCACGGATATACAAAGAGAGCACGGAAGATTCTCTATTCGCTGAAACATTGAAGACCAATGACACGGTCGGGGATTGTGTGGGTTTTCATGAGAAAACAGAATCAGACTCGGACCTTATCCCTCAATTCAACATGATCGTCACTCTGGGGCACAAAGTCAATGGATTTCCTCATGTAGCTCATGGAGGCTTCATTGGCGTGCTATTTGATGAGGTTATTGGAACGTTGTTGCTGTTGAATAAACAGCGGATAACGAATCCGCCCATTGGAAGCGCAGTTACGGCCAGTATGAATGTGAATTTCGTGGCACCACTGTCCACGCCACAAACAGTGATCCTCACCTCTACAATCAAGAAGATTGAAGGGCGTAAAGTCTTTCTCGAGGCTACATTAAAGGATAGCTTGGGAGTTGTTATATCAAAGGCAGAGGCACTATGGATTACTGTTGCTGTAGGACAATCGAAGGGAAAACTGTGATAATATCAGCCGTCTTTGGATTTCGCGATGCTGTTCACAGTGCGCAAGGTGTGCCGTTCTGGGAAATACTTGCGATACAATAATCACTACAGGCCTTGCTGAGCAGAGGATGGCTCTGAACTTTATGAATCGAGAGATAGAGAGACAGGGCGGAATCAATCCATAAGAGCGGGCGACAACAACTAGTAGTTCTCAACTTGAGCAAAGTTGTGTTCTCCCCGCTATAAAATGTCACGTTTGTCAACTAGAAAGAATCCAATTCTTGCCGTATTTTTGACGTTCGTCGTGGCCCTCTTTTAGTATACAAGATCAGTATACCATTCTATATAAACAAATGAGGTAGAAAGCTCATAGACATGAGACATCAACAACCCCAATCACCGAGATGCAGTTTTTCTCGCCCTAACGGAGAGAAAATCCGTTATCATCAAGTAAACAGATGGTAGAAATAATATAAGAAGTCTCGAGCCACTAACCTGCATTTAGCATGCGGAAGCAATGCCCCCGCACCACACACCCCAGAACATCTTCGGGCCGGTCCTCCTAAAACCACTATTGCATTCCCCATTCCATCATTCTGCGATCCTCATGATAAGAATTAACGTTGTAACTCCATCTACTCAGCCTCAAATCCGGGGTATATGTCTTCCGTCGGAAGTTTCCCTATACGACGGCTCATAATGTTTTTGCGTTCCGAACGGATAGGCCCTAGTGGTCCAAGTTGGGTGGTTAATATCCTTTCTTGAGGGGAAAGTGGGAATGGGTAAATTATCTATTGTGAGTATACTGGATTTAAATCGGTTTATTGCTCGTATGAACGGGTTCATGGGCTGGTTAGGAGAGTTTTGTGAGGTATAAAGTATAAAGTATACCATCAGCCCCAGTTATCTTTACATTTGGTTCTTTTTTTCTTTGCATCATTGTTTAATACTGTAACACCGGCTCCAATTTTCAATATGTTGCTTCTAAAAGCTCTCGCTGCGCTGGCAATTGTTGCAGTGGAAAGAGCTGCAGCCACGATATTCTATGCAGGAGTGTCCGAAAGTTCAGGAGAATTCGGCGTATGGAGTGAGTACATGTTTTCTTTTTGACGTCTACCATACTTTCTTCCAGTATTTTATGCAAAAGTGTATACAGCAAGGTCGTTTGAGAATCACTGTGGCAATCAACGCAAAGCGGGCAGGAAATGAGATAACTAACAAGTCTCAGGTGCAACCGGTACCAAAGGTACCGGACTTCCCGGTCGATTTGGTGTTGATTATTCATTCATCGATAAGAGCGCGATTGACATCTTCGTTGATACCAATAAAGTGAGTAAATATTATTGCGTCACTCCAATGCCAATACAACCTGTTTGTTATTTTGATCTATGTCAGCAGATGATGTTACTGAAATGCAGATGATTTCCGAGCTATACTGATATCTTGTGCCAGATTAATACTTTCCGTATAGCATTCCTTCTCGAAAGAATGTGTCCTCTAAGCTACGGATTAGGTGCCAAGTTCAATGAGACTGTAAATATAGCTTCCAGTTTTCCATTATACAGGGCTAATTCATTTAAATAGCATTTCGACTATTTCGCCGACGCAGTAAAATATATTACGAAGACCAAGGGAGCTTATGCCATCCTGGATCCCCACAATTATATGCGCTACAATGATCCCAGTTCGCAACCGATGTCAGGTAGTGTGATTGGTAACTCGAGCGACGTTACGGCTGCAACCACAAAGCAGTTTGGAGAATTCTGGAGAGAGCTCGCCAAGAGATTTGTGCATAATGAGAAAGTTATCTTCTCTATTATGAATGAGGTATGTATCCCTATTTTAAATGTCGGATATGACATATTACTGACGGGTTCAAATAGCCGCATGATATGGAAACCAGCTTGGTACTCGCTAACAACCAAGCGGCTGTGGATGGTATTAGATCAACTGGGGCAAAGCAGCTGTGAGTATTTTATTACTTTCACAACATGGTCAAGACTCACACTATTGTAGAATTCTTGCTCCCGGAAATTCCTGGTCTGGTGGACATAGCTTCACCCAAAGCTGGGTCGGCTACTCGCCCTCTTCTGCCGAAGCTCTTGTAAACCTCAAAGACCCACGAAAGAACCTAGCATTCGACATCCACGAATATCTCGACGTAGATTTCTCAGGCTCTCATACCGAGTGTGCCGCTCCAGCAGACACCAACCTTGCAGATCTCACAGCTTGGCTGAAAACCAACTCATTCAAAGCCATGATCACTGAATTTGGGTCAGCCAACGGCACCCAGTGCCAGCCATACCTCGAAGGACTCCTGGGATACATGAGAGATAACCCTGAGTACATCGGCTGGACTGCATGGGCGGCTGGTCCTTTCTGGGGTCCTAATAGTGCTTGCTGTGCTGATTCTAAGCAATGGGGGAGCTTGGAACCGACGAGCAAAGCGGCTGATGGGGGACCCGGAATGTATGAAACTGTTTGTAAGTTTTTGATCTTCCCTTGTACTTGTATTTTCGATGAAATGAGCTTACCTGATTCGCGTGTTAGGGTTGGGTATCATGCAAAAGTTTGTGCCAAAGAAGTTGGTATGGAGTGGGGTTAGTAGTGTTAAGGGGGGTAAACTGACTACGAAGGACTGAAATTCTGGTCAGCATTACTGAAAATGAATAAGGTGTACGTCACTAAATGTAAATGTGGAAATGATTTTATTTGTATATATGGGACAGCATAAAATAATTGGTGGATCCAAGCAGTAATTTATCTCCTCCTTTCTTCACTTTGCTTCAAGAGAAAACAATACTTCCCGACGACAAAAGATGGAACTACTCGTGTGATGTGCATTCGTAGCTCACAGTCGTTGTGAGCAAAATCCGCCATTCTCGCTGTGAGGGACAATAGCCGGTCCCTTTTTTTGTTCCAAGACAAAATGGATACTATCGCGAATTTGCCATAGATTTTCGCAGGAGGAAACGACAGGAGAAGAGCGGAAAGGAATGAGGATGAGTAATCTAGTTTTTGAATGTCACAGTCTTAGTCCTGACCCATTCCTCAAGACCATGTGATCCAAAGCGTCCGTAGCCACTCGCTTTAACACCTGTCCATTGGTCAGTAATCAATCTCATACCTGGTCTACCTCTCATGCTTCATCATGGTTACCCCAATTCGCATTTCCGAAAGGTGGAAGTTGAGAAGGTTATAGAAAGTTAACATACCACCATGCGGCAACGCTGCCTCATCATGAACACTCATCCCATTAATATGCACAGCTCCGCTCTCAATCCCCCTAGCTAGCCTCAATGCTCTGCCTAGATCCTTTGTGAACACAGCGGAAGAAAGTCCATACTCTGTGTCGTTCGCTAATTCCAGTGCCTCTTCTTCGGTGCGGATGGTATAGAGAGAGACGACGGGACCGAAAGATTCGGTGTAGAAGATGTCCATTTCTTTCGTAGTATTTGTTAGGATAACGGGTATCATTGATGTAGAATTTCCGAAGTTGGGAGTCGAAACCGTGCCGTGGAGGATAGAGGCACCTTTATCCACGGCATCATTCACGAGCGTTTTTGCCTTTTGTGCCCCGGTGGAAGACACCAAAATTTGAGGAGACGCATTTTCGGGATGAAAAGCAGCCGCAGCTTTCTTTAACTCCACTCCGAACTTCTCTGCAATTCCCTCGTGCACTATTACCCGCTCGGTAGCCATACAAATCTGACCCGAATTCAGAAAAGCACCAATAACACACTCCCTTGCGGCAAGTTCCAAATCCGCATCTTCCCACACGATGGCTGGTGCTTTCCCCCCTAACTCAAGTAGCAAGGGCTTTAAGTTCTTTCCTGCTAAACTCGCTATAATCCTGCCTACGTTCGTGCTACCCGTGAAGCTTATCTTCTTGATTATCGGACTCTCGATCAAGTATCGCGTTATCTCTGCGGCATCTGAGGGTTTGTGAGCGACGAGATTTAGTACACCAGGTGGGAGACCTGCGTCCCAAAGTGCCTGTACGATCAAGGAGAGTGTGAGGGGGGAAAACTCGGACGCTTTTAGGATGACGGTGTTTCCTGCTGCTAAGGGTGTGACAATAGCCCTAATCCCTAGAATATGGGGTGCATTCCAAGGCACAATTGCAAGTATAACACCATATGGCTCTTTGTAAACGAGAGCGGTTACCTCTTCCCTGAAAGTCTGCGGTATGGTCCCCACGATTGTTGGAATCCTCCCTGTTGTGTCACGGAGGTGCTCAATTGACGTGTTGTAGTCCAAGTCCACATAATCTGGTGCAGCACCTGTCTCCTCCATCATAGTTCTTTTCATTATATCTGCGCGGGATTCGATGATGGAAGCTGCTTTGAGGAGGATATCTCTCTTACAGTTTGGTGGGAGCGATCGCCATGCTGGGAGAGCTGAGGAAGCGGCTTGGATGGCGATATCAAGGTCGGAGGTTGAGGCTGAGGAAAAGGAGTGGATGTGCTCGCTTGTCAAAGGGGAGTAGACGGGGAAAGTGGTTGTTGTGGGGTGAGGCAAATTGTTTATCAGAAGAGAATGGGCTGGGATGTGTTTGACGTTGGAGTCTTTCATGTCGCTCATTTCAGAAGTTGCTCTTTTCTTTTTATTTCAAGGTGAGTTAAAGGGCAAGATACTGAAGGATATTGGCATGTGAGAAGCAGATTGGATGTTGCGGTTATAGAACAATCAGAAGCAGGACTAAATTAAAACTCAATCCACAATCCCGTAGGTTAACGATACTCGTTGTGTGACCAGGTGACTGGGAAAGTACATCTCTAGTGTGCGTGTCACAACAGGAATATGGAGTTGAGTGATCATGTGACAATGGTAATTCTATCAGTACAGAGTCTATATAAGAGCGTTGACTCATTCAAGCTACTTGGCGCGTTCTACTTGACATCAACTCTGATTCTGTGTGCGATGATACGACTATGAGCTTCATCACGAAGGGTAAAATACATATATATCTGCACTCCGTCATCCAATTATCGCCATCTTTATCCCCTTTATCACCATAATTCCCGTTAGCTTTGTCATGGTCTCCAGATAAAAAAGGGGTGGAGCTTCCCCACACCAGCTATTAAGTCGTGGAGTGGGACAGCCAATTAATTTCCTCCCCTCAGTTGGATAAAATATATGTTGCGACAATCCCTTGTTTGTACTTGTTTTGTTAAATGGTACTTGTTTTTACTTGTTTTACGTTTGTTATTGATCTTCAAACACCCATGATTTGTGAAGGCCTTTGATATGTAAAGTCCTAGTTTAGAGTATCTTTTGTAGGAGGGTAATTAAGAGGGGATTATTATGTGACCTTCGGGTATAGGTAAGTAGGAGCTGTAAAGTTTAGAGAGACATGCGATGTCTGACTGAAGCTACTCTGGTAAGAGTTATGGTAGCATAGCGCAGATCACTCTCAGCTTGCTAGCGTGTCTATGGGCATAGAGGATTGCGGGCCACTTCTGGGATAAAGTTTCACCACCCCTCTGTACTCCACCTTGAATATCAAACCATCGTACTGCCCATCCAGTTTATATCCACTTTCAACAACGACACAGCCAACAAGAACACTGTCAACAACAACGCTACCACTCCATTCACAACTATTCTTGGTCAGGAGAAGCCCAACCACAATCAAAATGTCCTTTACAATTCCCTTGACTATTCCCGTAGGACTTCCCCACCGCCCAGACGACCTCAGAGAAAAGTCCTTCAGGCGCAAAAGCTTTCCAGACACCAAGTTCCTGGGAGGATATTTGAAAGAATGCAGCCTGATACGCAGCATATCTGCAGATTGCTCACTTGATGATTGCGCAGTCTACGAATGTGTACTTACGAACGTCGATGGGTTTTCTGCGACTTATGAGGGCCATAAATTGGCATTTCAAAACACTATCCTTATTGGCTCTCGTATCCGCAAGGCGGTATTGCAAAATTGCCTCATCATCCAATGCCATTTAGAAGCCTGTACGCTCGTCAACTGCAGGATCACGCAAATAACTGGCTTGGAACGCGATTTAGGTATGCTCACGAAAGAAGACCTCTTCCACAGCAAATGGGCGAAAGACCTCGATATCTTCCCACCGGAAGAGTTTTATCTTAGTACGGACGAAGCGCGACGACAGCATTGCCTCGAAATATGGCACCTCGACTCCTTCCCGGCGATCCTTGGCGATTGCAAAGTTAGAGGATCTCTCTTAGAGAACATACAAATTACGGCTTCGAAGATCCATGGTGGATCCAGCACTGGATGCAGCTTCCACACCTCAGTCCTCATGCATCTTGCCACGGATAAATGTAACCTCAATTACTCGGATGTACGACGTAGTTGGTTAAAGGAATGCACAATTGTTAGGTCCATCATCACGGCATGTACAGAAGACGGCAAAGTCATCAAATACCGCCCTTCAGGTGTCTCCCTGACCACACTACCGGCGGAAATTCGAATGCGTATATTTAAATACGCGATTGGGTACGCAAACGGTGATAATGTGGGACTCAAAACCCCAAATTTGATCTGTGCCTTACGAGTGGAATCAAATTTGTACCAGGAAGCATTGGAGGCTTTTGCCAACAACTATTTCTTTCGGTTTACCCTGCCAGAGGATTTAGACCGTATCAAGGTCCCATTTGAGTGGGTTCGACACCTCTCATTACCATGCTGGACCTTGTCTCTGCCCGGGAAAGACAAGTATCCGTATTTTCCAGCTCTTATTGACTTGCATATGTCAATCTTAGTCATGGGAGAACAGCAAGTAGCGGAAGACTTTCAAGTGATGATTGACTTTGCTAGAAAGCACAATTTGAAGCGACTGTCCATTGCCTACCGGTGCAGTCTAGCATATAAGCGCTTTAGCCGTAAGCCACTGCTCAAGAGCTCGGCCGGAAAGATAATCCAACAGATTCTAGCGGCACTGACGGTTAAGCCCCTCTTAGAAGATATGAAATCACTTAAAGCCAATGGCTACTATTTAGCTGGTGAGCCAAAGGTTTCTATTGGAAGGCAGGACTCGTCGCAGTATACTTGGACATGTGTTGCTGAGAAGGGGTTCTTGA
Organism: Hymenoscyphus linearis; assembly: GCA_900536425.1. NCBI lineage: Eukaryota > Fungi > Ascomycota > Leotiomycetes > Helotiales > Helotiaceae > Hymenoscyphus > Hymenoscyphus linearis. The sequence goes on along the minus strand of UNPR01000036.1, from coordinate 6,655 downwards.
CATGGAAAGAATAGGGGTTTATTTGTCAGGATCTTTTTGGTGATAATAAATGAGAAGTTACATTAAAGATCTTGGAGACTTTCCACACAATAGAACATAGCCTATACTGTGAAAAGTGTGACATTTAACTACTCATAACATGAAAGAAACCCTATTTTGCAAACAAGCCCATACAGTGCTGAAGAAATTTAGGATGTCTTTATCTACAATGTCACTGTTTTTGATAGAACTCTTTACATTTCAAAGTGGCATTAGGGAATGCTGAAATGCACAATCAATCAACAGCTGGAACCCCTCCAGCTTATTTGTCTGTTATTTAATGCTCAGCTTGATGTCAAAGAACTAACTTTGTTATCATGAATACGTCAAGTAACCTTATGCGTATTAATTTGTAACAAAGTATTGACGTAACTATGTGGACCCTCATCCTCTATTGTTTCGTGTAGACTCAGAAGATCAAGTTGGTAAATACACTTGATACTGATAACCGTATGTATGGCAACGGATTACAAGTTGAGGTAGTTGTATGAACCATCATCCTTTGGTGGTGGTGAGAATTCACATGACGACCGGCGAAACTTCGGAATGTCCCCCTGAAAGTCTCGCTTCGGAGGTTTTAGTTTGAAGCGAGACACCAAATGAATAATACAATACCATAACCAAAATCAGAATTGTAGTGCATTAAAGTTATATAATTAAACCCCAGAACAAAAGGTTCTCTGTTCCTTCACTGGTTGCAATGCCTCGTGGAACTAGTGGAATACTTGGCGCGGCAAGGCTGAGCTAGCCTCGGGGGTGGTTGTGCTCACATGGGAAAGACTCCACCTCAGCCGCAGGCGAAATTATCTTCTCTAGCTAAATTTAACTCTGTCCAAGACACACACCATCAACTCCAAGATATCAACTTCCATGAGGCGCAACCTTCTTCAGTGTCATCCAATCCAAGCAACGGCCACGAAAGCTTGTCTCAAAGAATCCGAGGTTCCAGGGTATCCGCTACAGATATGTAGCGGATCCTTGTCCTATTGGGCTATCTACTGCAAAAATTTACCCATGACCCCACTATGCAATCGCACTAGGGTTCCCCTGTTCAACAAACCCAATTCCACATTCCAAACTTCCCACACCTTCCCAACTGAAGATCACGGCCTCGCAACCGCCTGGCTCTGCAATGAATCAAACTGGGTCTTCAAAAATCAAGTTTGATAGACTTGTACGGGGATATGGATGTGGATGTTTCGGTTTTAATGAACCATCATAATCCTATGATGGAGGTGGGTCTGTCAGCGATGTTCTTAAGGGCCATGAAGATATCCGTCAAGATGAGCGTGTTATGCACTTGTTCGGTCTTTGCAACACTCCATTGGAGCTGTCGTAGTCCACTCCGCCGTCAAGGCCGCAAAGCCAGTTGGGGTCGTCGCTTGGATAAACACGATCTATTCCCTACGCATTCGACACCCAACTATCAACGTCGACCAGCTACATCAGCTCCAGTCAAGAAGCCTACTGTTGCCACAAAGGTTTGCAGAAGCTATCCTCATCTTATATCAAGCTTTACTAACGAACTTCAGTGGAGCTTGTCCCATCAAGCGCAGCCTTCTTCAGTCAAAATCACACTTTGGAAACGCCATTCCAAAGATCTCCTTCCTTAAATGGGCAGAGAGAATGGAAGCTAGGAAGGCTTCTGCCGCTGCACAAGCGAAGAAGAACCAAGAGGATTTCATGGACATGGTCTCTCATGAGATGAGGGACCCTCTGTCTGCCATTTATACAAGTGCCGGCACAATCACAATTCCACTATCTCAGTACCCTCATTCACTGACTCGTCATCCTCCTCCTCATCTGATGAGAATGAGACCTCAACGAGAGAGAAGCAAGAAAATTGGAAATTCAACGTCTACATAAACTCGGTGTTCCTGTTCCGGGCGTGGCGATCAAGGTCGATAAGTTTGTTGCTAAGGTGTGGTTGGAGGATTTGGAGGTTGAGTGTGCGAATCGGATTTTTGGTGATCGGGTGAGAGCTGTTGTGGAGAGAGGAGTTGAGGTTACGGCTCCGCTTTGGGGATGAGGTTCTTTTGGTAGGAGGGGTTTGGGGGGGCCCGCTCAATAATGTCAACCCAGAGACTATTACTCGTGCAGAGCTCATGCCAACCTTAACTCCTCCTCCTGGCCCAGAACGTATAAGCCTTACGAAACTATCACTTTCGCAATGTCCATTTGCATCACCATCACCAAGCTGGCGAAGCTCCATGCGATACACAAGATAAACCGCCAGCTGGCAGAGGACAGTCCGTCGTGGCATGCAACCGCGAGGACCGCGCCGGAACCGTTCCGGGTAAGTTCGCCAGCTTCCATGATATAACTTCATCAGAAGAATCTAATACTTAGAATCTAGCCGGCCCGAGCTCCACGAAGAGTCCGTCAATCATCCCACCTTCATATTCGAACCGCAGAAGGAAACTCCACATCCCGGCACGACAAGTTGACATACCCTTCAATGATCCCAACGAGCATTGGACCGATAGTGAAGACGAGTGTGACTCGTCGTCGCGTTCAAACTACCTGAAAAGAACGCACAAGAAATCATCGACCTCCACGTAAGCTTTAAGTGCCTGCTATACACAAGAAAACAATCTAACACATTGAATAAGGTCCTTTCTCATCCTTCTGATCATTGGCACACCAGATTAATCATTCTGTCAACCAAAAAAGGGCATTTTTGATGTTCCTCCCTCCAGCACGAGGAGAATATTTGGAATCCCTCTCTGCCAGCACACAAAGTACGACAGTCGACAAGTATTCGCCGCAATCAGGGGAGCCCAAGAGCTTCTCTTGGTCCATACACATACTAGAGGTTCAAGCTTGTTCTCAGAGAAGTTGGTTGGAGCTAGGCAGGAAACTGAGTAAGAAAGGGCAAGTAGTAGTTCCTCGTCATGATCACTTGAGCTTTCAGTATTTGACCGTGATTAGAGCTAGATTTGTTTATTATGGAAAGATTAATACAACTGTAATCAAAATCACTCTCAAAATACCATAAATTGTGGCAAATATATCCTGTGTCTTATTAAGTGACTGTGAGGTATTAAAAATGGATTTGCGTAAGTCAAAGCAAATTTTACCATAGTAACGTACACTGAGAGTCCTCGCTTGTATCACACAATTGGCCCAATTAGCGAAAAGTTAAAATAATCATAGCCTTGCATGGCGCCGTACATAGTATGATGAAAGTCCGTTGACCCCCTTCTTCCTCGCCGTTACGCACGTCTCTACACACCCTATCGCATCCAATTGCCATCCCCTGACATCCCCTGACATCAGCTTTTCAGCAGAATCGTTATTAGTCACTCAAGCACAAGATCTTTTACAATACCAAGATGACCTCTTCTACAATTACGGCAAGACAATTTAGAGAGGTGGAAATCCTCTTCATACGCAACCCCTTCATGACAATCGCGGAGAGGGAGGTGGAAGCGGGGAGAATGGGACTAAGCCGCAAACACCAACTGGATGTAAGTACATCATGAACCACCGAGATATTCATTCGAAAACATAAAGGTACTAATCTGATATAGGTTAATTATAACCGACGGTACTGCGATGGAGGACTACTCAGAGAAACCGAGCACGCCCGGCAACTAGCTCGATACATCAAGACCCAACTCGCCCAAAAAAGAATACAAGATGAGGCGAAGCGTATCTACAAGGACGAGATGGCGAAGGTGCCTTACGGCTACTACCCCACAATTTATCTGGCATTGGGCGGTACGTATTTGAAGATATCTCATTCCAATTATCATTAATTGTGAACTCAAAGTTCAATGTTATCATATCATTTCATTTCAATATCATAAGGTCGAAATACTACCATCTATATTTATTGGTATCATCTCATAGCCATAAAACCAACAACCTATTATTCCCCCGTCCCTGATTCTTCTCTCCTACTAAAAAACAAAGAAAAGAAAAGATACTAACTTAAAACCCCTAGTCATTTATCAGAAGGTCACCCACTTGAACCCCTATCCCCTCCCACCACCAGAACCACTCCCATTGATCCCGGGCGTGCTCCCAGCCCCGTGGAACCTCGATGAGGATCTCCTCCCACCAGCATACCAAACCAATCACCACCCAATTCAACATTGGGAGAAATTTTTGTTGTAGGAAGATTGGGAGGTTGGATTCAACATCCAACCTAGGAAATCAGGCATACACGCAGAGGGTATCTGGAGTTTGGGGTTTTTTTTTTGTACAATTAGAAAGGATGGAGGGGACAAGATATCATGGAAAGAACGAAGGAATGAATTAAGAATACGAAATCCCCACTCACCAGATCGAATACAAACGGGCTATGACAGATGTGATGGAAGTGCTAAAATTGTGTAATTGGGGTTGGAAGGTAGGTACGTACTGTACTGTACGTGAGATAAGGTGATGAAAAAAATGCGGTTGCCAATTCCTGCTTGCTACTCTTCCCAGTTAAAGAAATAATCCTTCTAAGCATTCAACAGAACATTATTAAGAAAGGGCGAGTAGTACTGTCCGCTAAATATCACTTGAACTTCTGTGATGCGATCGTGATCGGGGGAGTCTAACAGCTGCCCCTAATCTTATCACATACTAGAAGTTCGGTGATATCGACGGTAGTAAAACTTTGCTCTGATCGCCCTTTCTGAGACCTATTCTTAGGGTGGTGGGTGTAGAGGTGTATAGGTCTAGAGAAGCTTAAGGAGAAAACCTATATGTATCTATAGATTTAGAATAGCTAGAGACGGCAAGAAGGGGCGAGTAGTACTTACCTGCCACTGTTACTTTAACTTCTAACATTCGATCTTATACATAGGAGCCTACGTACTCTTTTAGAATCTTTTCACATACTAGAGGTTAAGTAATATCGACGGTAGTAAAGCACCACTCGCCCTTTCTAAGACTTTTTCTCAAGATTATCAATACTGAATTTCTATCTAGATAGCTTGGTTGTAGGAAGAGGAATACAGATTCAAATTATACCTAAACAAACCTTGAAAACTCATAGGATGCGATTATTACAACTCGTATCCTAATAATTGACTGTGATGTATCAACAAGGGAATTGCATAGTTTCAAATAGAGTTGAATGTAGTAAAGACTCAAGAGCAAAGAAGCTTCTTAAATAACACAAGTGGCCTAAGTGGAGAAAAGGCAAAATAATCATAGCCTTCCATAGCCCCGTAGTAAATTTCTTGAAGATTTGTTGAATCCGTTCTTCCTCCTCGTCACGCACATATCTATTCATCGCACCTACTACCTCAAGGCATAGCCAGCGAAATGACTTGCTTGGTCGAAGCCTGAGACGATTCCGAGACATCGAAACTTTCTATATCTGAAACCCCTTCATGTCCATACCTGACGCTTCTCAGGTGGTGGTCACCTCCAGAATACTAATGACACTAGGGAGTCATCCAAACACCTAAAGGAACAGCCTTCGTAAAGATGTATCTAAGCAGAGGCGAAGGTATAAGAAGCCTAGTTACTACTCTAAATACCCTATTAATGGTATTACTATACTAGAAAGGCTTGTATAATAGAGTAATTATATAAAAACTATAAAAACGACCGACTTTAATGTTTCTTTCTTAGCTTATATAAGTTAGGTAATTAAGATACTTATACTTAGAAGGTTCGTGTAATAGAATTAGTACATAAACAATATATAAATAATTAACTTTAATATTTTTGTATTAACCTTAATGAGTTGGGTAATTAAGTTACTTATAGTATCCCTCTAGATAAAATAGAATAGTTATATAGGAACTTTAACAATAATCGACCTTGTTGTTTCTTTATTAACTTCTAAGAGTTAGGTAACTAAATTACTTATAGATCCCTTTAGATAAAATAGAATAGTTAGATCGGAACTTTAAAACTTTAACAATAATCGACCTTGGTGTTTCTTTATTAACTTCTATAGTTAGGTAATTAAGATACTTATACTTAGAAGGTTCGTGTAATAGAATTAGTACATAAACAATATATAAATAATTAACTTTAATATTTTTATATTAACCTTAATGAGTTGGGCAGTTAAGTTACTTATAGTTGTGAGGGCTCATATGTGGGTGAATATGGGTTGGTGTAGAGTTTGTTCACTTCGCTTAGTGAATGCAATTAAGGGATGGAGCAGGATGGAGTTGCCTAATCGAGGCTAGCGTGGAGCTGCCCAGTGGGGCTTAGCGTGGATTCTTGTTGACTATAAATAATAGCTAGCTCTAGGACTTTCTTAGAAGGCTCGCGATCAATCTCAACCTTATTCTGGAATAGTCTTTTGTACGCTCCTAGTGATACCCTGACAATAGTATCCCTTTAGATAAAATAGAATAGTTATATAGAAACTTTAATAATAATCCACCTTAGTGTTTCTTTATTAACTTCTAAGAGTTAGGTAATTAAGATACTTGTAATAGGAAGGTTCGTATTATAGAATAAGTACTTAGATGATATACAAATAATCGACTTTAATATTTTTATATTAACCTTAATGAGTTGGGCAGTTAAGTGTCAGGGTATCACTAGGAGCGTACAAAAGACTATTCCAGAATAAGGTTGAGATTGATCGCGAGCCTTCTAAGAAAGTCCTAGAGCTAGCTATTATTTATAGTCAACAAGAATCCACGCTAAG